>PVPY01000259.1:0-56623 GCA_002982035.1 Fusarium algeriense | reverse complement strand
CTGTACCGCTCAAAGGGATAATGTGCCCGTCGCTCGGTTCCCAGGGGAATTTCTGCTCCAGCGACCGAATTGACTGCGCGTGGCGTGCAGATCGCGGCGTAATAACGGCGTTGAACGGCTTGGGGTGGCTGACCATGCCAGGTGTGAATAGGAGTTCGGGCTGGACACCGTTCTCATCCTTGCTGATGCTCAATACAGCCAGAGACTGAGCGATGTTGAGGAATAATGCGTTATCAGCCAAGACACGCCCCGGGCAGACACGTCGGCCAAAACCGAATGTGTACGTATGCGGATCTTGTTCGGGCTCTTTACCGTCAGTTGATAAGAATCTCTCCGGGTTGAAGCGCATGGGCTCTCGGTGAACCTCGGGGTCGTGGGCAAAATACCTATTACTGTCAGATCAAGCCTCAAGTCTAATGGTAAGAACACACCAAATATTGGGCATAATCAAAGCATCTTTCGGAATAAAGTATCCTTCAAAAACATCATCTACAGTGCTCGTGTGAGGCAAGCCTATAGGCGCAACTGGGTGCCATCGAAGAATCTCCTTGACTATTGCATCGATATAAGGAAGGCTTGGACGATCGGAACAGTTTGGAAGTCTTGCATTGCCAATCACGCCATCAATCTCTTCCTGGGCCTTTCTCTGGACGTCGGGATATAACAACATTGCCAGAAAGAAGAGAGAGATAGAAGACACAGTCTGCTATATCAGCGATTGTTCCCCGTAGCTCTGCCAATAACGTACCGTATCAGCTCCTGCAGCATATAGCGACAGGGCAGACCACTTCGTCATAAACTTCGCCTCCTCAGTCGAGTCCTCTATAAGAAGTCGTGAAACAAACGAGTTGTCTTGCTTTCCTGCTGCATGACGATGTTTGACAAAAGCATAAGGCTTCTCCGTAAGATCGTTCAGCTCAGAATTCCATTTCTTGGCAAGTTTCTTGAAGTTTGCACCTGGAACCCAGTCTGGCACGTATCGCACTGAGAGCCGTTAGTGGTTTACGCTGGCAGGGGTTGAGTTGATACAGCTTACGGAGCGGTAGGATATCGACGAGGAATGCTCCGGGTACTCCGGCTGCGGTAACGTCATCCATGGCTTGACCAGCCATGTTGATAAGAATGTCTTCCTTGAACGGCTCCGCTGTATATCCGTAGGCGATCTTTAAGATTACAGAGCCAGCTTCCCTTGATGTGCATTAGCGTAGCTCATGTAAAACAAAGGAGGTTTAGATGAGCTTACTTGCGGATATGATCCATAAATCTTTCTGGCTGGTCTAACATATGTAGCAAAAAGTGAGCAACTTCAGCTTCTTGTAACGTATCGTATTTTGCAGCAGCCCTTTTTGATCCAATAATACGAGCCATATTCTTCCGATGTGTTCTAAATCGGTCGTTATACGGCGAGAACCCCAGTGAGTTCTCCCAACCGACCCTAGCTTACTATCAGTTTGCTTCTTCCTGTCTAGAGAGGCGGTATTTCACATTTCACCGGCCATCATTATTTTGGGTCTCGATGAGTGTTTTGATGATCTCTTGTCCAGTAGCTGCGATGCGATACCCCAGTCATTTATGATGATTATCGTCTGGCCCATTACTGTGATGGAGCTGATGGGACCTGTTGACCGTGAGTTAGTGGAGGCTGAAGCTTCGTTTTATTTCCTGGAGTTGTACCATAAAGGTCCTTGTGCTTCAACCAGTGATGCGCCTCGAAGACGCCTGGTGGCGGAAGGTCGTTCAGATTTCCTACCAAAGGAAGACCCTTTGGCCCTGGAGGGAGAGGTGGCCGCTTTGAGTCATTTAGAAGCACTCTGACACCGAGATAGACGAGAAGTCCAAGGCTAAACCCCACAAAGAAAGTTGATATCTCAAACATAGTCGCGACTATCAGACGATGATGACAAGAGGATAAAGCTACAACTGCGATGACAGGATACATGTTTTAAATGCATTCATCAAGTTGCATTTGAGGGGCGGCTCTTGACGTCTGACAAGAATTTATCTCATCGCCATGCATATGCAGCCTGTCTCCCGCCGAATCACCGACTTGATATTTTCCTGTTGTTTCATTCGGCTAATATCTTTGTCATCCAAAGAAGCAATAACTCCACCACTGAATGGAGAATCTCACTTCTTTTGGAAGGTGTTGGTCGCATGTTGGTTTCAATGGTCTGATAATGCTGATTGCCTCAGATTGCTATTATTAGATATAGCATTATAGTGATGATGTGATAATACTCAAAGTTTTACTAAAAGAGGGAGGGGCTATATTTTTTCAATACTCAGCATTATATTTACAGACTTTACTTTATTTTGGATGCAGACTTGAACACAATGCTATTAATCACAATCTATCAGCATTTACTCATCATATCAGGAACTACACTCAGTTCGCCACTATAAGAAGCCTCTTTCTCTAGTTCCTATGTACAGGGTATAAACTGGCCCATAACCCTTCAGCTTGCTTTATCAGTAGGTTTCGAGCTGCAATTTCATCTGAATCGCCAACGTCGGTTGCGGAAACATTATCAACCTTTCACCAAGAAAGCGGTGCCAGGCTTGACGTACTGCCAGACTTTGTGGCGGGACTTACTTCGTCAAGCAGATAAGTCGTGTAATTAACAATGGGCATGCCATCGCTGACCTTCTCCGGTGGCACTATTTTGACACTATAACCCATTATGTGACTGATGGGAGAAGCGTTAGCTTGAGAGCCGAGGTCCGAAGTATCTAAAATATCCCCGAGCGTTAATCCAGTCTTTTCCTATGAAGATTATAGTGGATAACCTACAGGTTCCCCAAATGTTTGGCGCGACATTCTTGATGACTGGTGTGCCTGTGAGCTGTATACCCTCAGATCCGCTATCGGCGTTACTGCTCGTGAGCTTAATTGACAACTCAGATTCTTGGAATGATTCAGTCAACTGCATTGGCGCTGCATACAACCCCTCTTATGAGCCTGGTGTTGAGGCTGTAGTGTCATTGAGCTTCACTGTCAAAGCAGGAAACCTGATTTGCACGAGGATCTCCAACTGTGATCCACGTACGCTGGTAGGGGGACTACTGGCGCCACTGATTGTCGTGACGATAGCTGGGCTACTGTCTTGTTTGCTGTTGGTCATCGTGGAAACATCGGATGAGGTCTTGTCACTCTTGCTGACTGTCGTAGATGGTTTGGTGGTCTGAGGACTGTTGACGATACCAGCCTTGATAGCAACAAGGATGTCCGTTGGATTTGAGTCCCCTGGGTCTTGGTTGCCTTCACTACTGCTATCACTGCCACCATTCTGGTTTCTGACAAGAGTCAAGAACTCATCGATATCAAGTTTAGCCGGTGATTCACCATCGTCCCCAAAGGAAAACGTGTGAGACATCCACCAAAAATGAAGTGTTGCAGTTCCAGCCATTGCAGGACCCCATAGCTCCATGTTAGCACCGAATTCTAATGGTCCAAGATGTATGGATAGAAATCCGGATCCTATGCTAACGCCACAGGAGAAGTTGAATCCTACGGAAACGTCGAACCAAAAGGGATGAAACTGAACAAAGAAATCAGTCCATATAGTAAAGGTTGCCCAAAGCCATCCTATATCGAAAGACATGTCCAGTCTGGCGCCACCCATCAGAGCCCCAGGTGTAATAGCAAAGTAAGCCTGACCCAGGATGCTAAGGTCCGAGTCGTAGCTCCATGATATACCCACTCGCGGAGGGGCAGCAGGGTACCAGGATGGAGGTGTGTAGAGTGGGTGAAAACCGCCGATGCTGAGGACGAAGTCGCCTTCATGCTGGTTAGGCGCCACCCACATCGCGTATATCATACCGCCGGTGAGATGGCAGTCTGGAGAGAGGATGAAAGATCGAGGCGCTAGCTGGGCCGTTGCAAAAAGATAACCAACGTTTGTGTCGAGAGTAGCCGTTGCGCCCATATCTACCAGAACGAAAGTATCGCCCGACGAGCTCGATCGTGGGAAAGAAGTGGTCGCCTCGGCGGTAATGTCTATGATCACATCATCTTTATTACCGCTTCCCGTGAGATCGACGCTCAGCACAGCATCGATATCAACAACCTTGAATGCGAGCATCGACACGCCGGCAGCCAGCCAGCGGGAACCATCCTGTGGGCCAATATATGATTTGGTCGATTTTGTTCCAATGAGCCATGCTAGCTGAAGTGCAAGTGTTCCTTGAGGTGCTGCTCCCTGTTGATTCAGAGCGATAAGGGGCCAGCTGCTCACGTCTGTCACTGCTGGAAGGGCCAAAAAGGTGTTGTATCCAAAGCCAGCGGTTAGACCATTTACTTCGGCCCACCCAAGCTCTGCAATAAGCCCTCTGATCTGGCCAAAAGCAAATATGTCCTCATATGCTTTGGTATTCTCGTACATTCCCATAGCACTGGCTCCCCATTTCTCGAACTCAACTTCTAGGCCCCCAGCCCATTCTGTGGTGCCGGTGGTGGTATCGGCAAGTCTCATTATGGCGCCTTGTAAGTTGAATATTGGGGGCTTGTCTATGGCTAGCCCAAGACCGTCTAGAGAAAGGGATAGCTTGGGACTTAATAGATCTTGTGGTGTTTTGATGGCAGTCAGATCGAGACTTAGTGAGAAGTCTATCAGAGAGACTTGCACCGGACCAAGAGTGAGCATTGCTGTGAAGACCATGGATATGGACTGAAAGTTGCCATCAGCTTGTAATGAAACATTGCTGATGGAAAGTGGGCCGACTTTCTTAGCTAGGGGAGCAACAGTTGTATTTGTTGGTTTCCCAGCTGTTGCTGATCCCTCGCTAGGCTCTTTCGTTGCGTTACTGTCACTTGGTACCTTCGTAGTGGTTGACTTTACGCTGGTTTCGGTGTTAGCTGTGGATGGTTCACTGCCCTTGGTTGAACTTTCTGATACCTTGGCGGCATCTTCTCCAGACACTGGACTAGACTTTGAGGCGCTGGGGGAAGTTGGATCATCATCCGAGGAAGTGCTTTTTTCAGAACTGAGAGGCCCTTTTGGCTTTTTGGCAGCACCTACGACATGATCCAATACCAGCTGAGGTTGGCCGTTCATTGTCTCAGCTATCTGGAAGTGGCATCCAGCAGCTATTGCAACAGTGCTGTCACTTTTAGATGACTGGTTGAAAAAGAGAGGCCGATCGCTAGGGAATGCCTCATTGCAAAGAAGAGCCGCCTCATCGGCTGTCAGATCGCGATTGGCCCATGCAATGTCGATTTCATCAACAGGCGCCGCTATCTTGCTGACAAGCGGAATCCCATCCAGTCCTGGCATATTAGATATAGAGAACCGTAGAACTCTTGCAGGTGGTGTCTTGCTCTTCGGTGTAGCTGCTGTTGGCGTCCTTAGTTGCTTCTTAGGACTATCATTAGAAGCTGACGGTGAGCCTTGAGTCCCGGAAGTCGCAGTCTTGCTGGGGCTCGTCGTCTTTTGATCTTCTCCATTCAAGCTTGAATCATCACCGCTTTCATCGGGAGGCACAGTGGCATCGACCACTACTCCCGGCTTCAAAGGCACACTTGTGTCATACATCGCCTGCGCCTGCGCAAATGTTGCTTGAAAATCACCAACTGTAAGCTGAAGACTGAAAACTACTGCATTCTTCATAGAACCAGAACCAACCGCACTCTTGCATATATGATACTTAACGTGATATCGTCCAGAGGAATTTGTAAATTGTTGATGAAATCCGGTAAATCGTCATCCCCACCTAGAAAATCGGATATCAGGCCCCCTAGAGTGACTTGGTCCTTACTTCCAGCTTGAGTCGCCTGACAAAGGCTGCTGATGGAGGCTTTGAATGACCACCCACTGCTATCATGTTTGTATCCCAAGGAAAACATGACTTTGTCAAGATGAAGATTCGCGCTCATACCGAGGCTTGTAGGGAGTCCAGATTCATACTCATACTCAAGATTGAGATCGCTAATCTCACAGGTGGAGAATATGTCTGCAATTGCCCCGCGAGCTTGGGCCGGAAACAGGGTAAATAGGTTGACCAGAGGAACCCTCTTCGCCGAAGCCTTGACCACCCAAGCGCGAGATTTGTCAATGCCAGTTTGATAGTTCAGTTCAACTTGGATCGTCGAGTAGTTCTCATTGCTCCAATATTCCCCAGGTCCTTGTAGTGTAATAGCTCCTCCTAACTGGAGCGTGAAAGAGGAGGATTGTGAGGTACGGATAACGGCAATCTGCACGTCCAAAGACCGGAATACAAGGGAGGGTACGGAGCTGTCCGCTGCCGGTGCCTCGGTGTTCAGTAATTTGGCTTGCAAAGACAATTGAGTAGACGTTGATCCTGGTGCAGATGATCGAGAAACCTGTATCTCGGCGTCTGAAATTTCGTCTGGCATGCTCGATGGATAGTCATTTGCGTCTATTTCGAGAAGGGCAGAGATGGAGATAGTTGTCTCGGGAGCTGTTTGGGTATTGATCCGAGGTAAATCAATTGACTCTACAAATGGACTTAGACCCGTTTGAGCCAGTTCTGGTGAAATTGAAGGGCTTCTTAGGGCTGCTGAGAGTGAAACGGAAGTTCCCGAAGACCACGAAAGGGTCATCAACAGGGGGATCGTTCCCTTGCCAACTGTGAGATCGATCTGGAAATCGACATTGCACTTTGATAAGCTGATGCCAACAGAGCTCTGACTGTTGGATACCACGATGAGCCGGACGGCATCAATCTCGACAGACTTCGCAAAAGAGGCCAGCATATCTGAAACTTGCTTAGCCATTTCTGAAACTGATGAATCTCCTTTCTCTGTCGTTGCGGCTGGCTGGGTAGCTGGTGGAGGGTCGAGCTCGCTGGCTATCCAGCTGAATATATCGCCAATAGTCAACTCATTTGCACTTGGCAACCGGACTTGTAACTCCATGGCCTTTTCAGAGAATACAACAGACATATCGAGCGGCTTCGACTTGCCTCCAATACTTGCCGTGATTGACACATCGATACCAATAGATCTTTTGTGCACTGCCAAAGGTGGCGTGGGAGGTGAGACGTTTATAACCAAAGGTGTGCTACTGCAGACGCATCCCCAGAGGATAAGGTCATCGGCAACACTGATATTTGAGTTCGGAAAAACTTCGTTTATGGCCTTTTGAATCAACAGCGACGAACCAGTTGTTGGAACCAGCTCCAATCGGAAAACAGAGTCGAGCATAGTATGAGGAATTAACCAGATTGCGGACCTCGATGGTCTGGCGTTGCTCGAAGGCCTCAGTTCGAGTTGCAATTGCTGGCCTAATAAAGCTCCCGGCATCTGTTCTGGGAAGCTCATCAAGGTCAGGAAGTCACTCAAGCTGATCTGCCCTGAACTGTTGGTCTTGTCAAGTGCAAGAATGATGCCCCCTAGAGTGCCAAGCGAACCCTGTTAGCCAATAGTTGGCTCGGGCATATAGATAGCTTCCAAACTTCCAAATTGATCCCCATTCGTTGTATTGGAAGATTCAAAGCTCAGTGCAAGGTTGCTCTGATTTTCCTTCTGGGTTAGCTGGTTGGGCAATGTTGGTAAAGACACTTGAACAGTGAATGCGTTCATAGACGAGATCTTGCTAGTGGGAGCGTCCCATTTGCCCTGAAGCGTTGCACTGACTGATACCCCCAAATTGGTTCCAAGAAACTTGCAGAAGGCATCCTGCTGAGTAAGCGTTACAGACGTGCCAACGTTGTCCTTGTGATTGGAGAGTGATGACCCGAGAAACGAGTACAGCCATTGAACAGCAGCCGGGTTCACTGGTATCGACTTCGGGGGTGTGACAGCCTTGACCGCGCTGGTAGTATCTCCAATAAGTTCCCAAGATGGGGCAGACGACAGGAATGCGAATGGCTGAATGCCTGCCGGACTCTCCTCCTGTTGATGATCCAAACTCAAAGCTTCAGTATCCTGCGCCAGCCCTTGTGCACGGGTGTTTAGATTAACCGCTTCAAACTCAAATTGTGGTTGAATACTCAAGTTGAATATGTGTTCCTCTTCTAATTCGCCAGAGTTGTTGGGGTTGTTGTTCTGAGTTCCGTTCAACAGGTTTCTCTTCCTTTCTTCTATAAATCTGTCCAAAGAGTTGCGAACTAGGTTTGGAACCCGCACTCCAGCACACTCTTCCGAGTATTGGATATCTTCAACCCACCGAGTAACGTTAGCTCCCCCAAGAGTTACACCCGAGCCGCTTACAGTTCGGGCAGGATTTGAAACAACGCATACGAAACGAGGGCCATTGCGATTAATACTCGACTGTCCGTGTTCATTCCATAACGTGGTAAACACTTGCCTAACCTCCAGCAGCACCTGCTCGAGTAAAGATTTTCTTGCTTCCATAAGGCTTCCGTATTGTTGCGGGTCGATGTTAGCGAGGATATCGGGAGTTAAATAATCAGTTCCTTCGAAAAGGTATAAGTCTTGATGGAGTTCAGTCACCCAGTTGTTGAATCTCTTTTCAGTTGTAGCGACTCTCCAGTATGTGTTGGCTACTTCCTTCACAGATTCAAACCATACATCAAGAATGTTTGGCACTGGTGGCCCTATCCTTTCTCCAGCAGCATTCAAATTGTTGGCTGCTGCATCGCATAGACGCTGGATAGCCTTGTAAAAGAACACAGAATCTTGGGAGTAAGACAAGAAATGATCCAAATTCAAGTCTTTTGGACCTGTAAATCCCTCTCCTAGCCAGTAAGGCCACGTTGTTGCTAGGATCCGGCGCTGGGGTTGCATATTCGATTTCACGAGGTATGCCAGGATATACAATAGCAGAGAAGCAGAGGGGTGACCATTATTTTGGCCTGCAGAGATGACAAAGTACTGAGGAGCGAAGCTAGCCACGCCAACATAATGGTCATCTGGAGTCGAGAGCCGAGATCCATGGTGGCTCAACTTAAAAGCATCAGTAACGGTGGAAGGGTTATCGCATTTGAGCCACCTCAAAATTGTCAGCTCCAGTTCCTCGCTCGCATCTCCAGCACTGTACAGCGAGACACGAAGGTGGTTAAGTCTCATATCGTGGGGCCATATAATACAAGCTGAGATTGAAGTGTCGTTTCGTTCCACCTCCATGTTCGCATTAGGACCATGAGCAGGATTGTGTTGGGTTGGCACGGTGTTGATAAGGAAGCCGTCCACTGCGACACAAAGAAATATTGGACGCGGTTTTCCGACAAGAGCAGACTCGCTATCTTTATCCTGAGTATGGAAGAGGTCAAGTAGGCATTCTGCAGCTCCTTCGGGATCCTGTTGCTCCCCCGTAAAGAAATCGATACCAAGACAATGGATTCCAACTTTTGCGACGCAGCCTATGTTTGCGGCTACCGTCGACTTAATGTGTTGGAATACATCTAAGGTTTCTGGTACTAACACGAAGTCGAAAGCTTTGAGTTTCTTTGTGCACACTGATTCCGGGAAGTACATGCACGCATCGTTTCTGAAGAAGGGCTGGAGCTGGCCAAGCTTCATCAATTGCATGACTCCACCGCAATGGTCATCATCCCAGTGGCTCACGACTATACTCTTGATTTGGAATTCATCATACGCCGCTTTCAGTTCAGTGAGAAACTGCAGAATCCTATCACTGTATGTCGTTCGGCCACCATCAAGGAGAACAGCTGACTCGAAGGTTACGGCATTGAGCTGGGCCTCAGACAAGGAACATAGAACGTGAACAGCGGCATCGCCGGCGTCAACGTCAAGGAAATAGGATCGAGTCTCGTAATATGTTGTCATAGCGTTGATGTAGTGAGTTGAGTGACGGCGTGAAGGTTGTCAAAATCATCATTCATCTACGACATAACAGGGAGAATTGACGACTGTATCCATTTCTGGTACAGGTGCTATTCTGATAACGGCTTTCAATGCAGCCAGGCCCCAGATACTGTGCGAATAACCAACAGTATCGACATTGCCAATCCGTTATGGTATATACTCCAGCCACCTCGACTAGTGCACAGCTGACTCTCGGTCTAGAACAACAAACTATTGATGCGTATGTCGACCGATGTTTCAGCCAATATTCAGCCAAAATAATTCCGCCTTCCAAATAGCGGTGTGATAAGACACAGAAGCAGGCAGAGACGCTCCCAACAAACCAACTACGGATCTCATTGGTAATCGTGGTGCGTAGAAATGGTTGAGACTTGGGAGAGGCTCACTACGGCACGGTTTCTATCTTCCCCGTGCCATACCAACTCTAATATTGACTAACTTAGCTGTATTGGTAGGTTTATTGAGACATGCAGTTATGTACAGTAGAGCATAGGGATGGAGTAGAGATCACTGCTCCAAGACGGATCACAACGAAAACTGCAAGATGCGACTCTGCAACAGCAATATGACTTGAGCGCTGTAGTCTAGAACATAGTTTCCATTCAGGCTTGAGTTTCCTTGGGTAGATATGCAATGGCGTTGGTCAGCCCCCTTGAAAGGGTGGATATTTGACAGTGGGAGCAGGTACAGAATAACATAATCCTATTATTGTCGATACCAGCACTGTCTTTCGCCAATAACAGTATTTGCGTACGGAAGTCAATTACAGAACGCCTATGGCTTCCAGATCAATTAACTCCTAAGTGCTCAGCATGTCCGAAGCCACTCGGAATGAGTATGGGTGTCAAGTCAGGATACTAACGGGGAAACTGTTATTAGCTTGCTCTGCACCACAGTATCCTGCCCTTGGAAGATTACGTTCATTGCTACAGTTGAACTTGTACTTGCTTGTGTATTTGGGATCCACGGTACAGAAGCCTCCAGGATGAAACTGGCATCCTCAGGGGTTCCAGTCATCTTGATGCCGCCACGCGTCCGTCCCTCAACAACAAGAACCAGCATAAAATGCGCATCATCACCAATGCTGGACAAAGATCCTTCCTGCACCGAAGGATACATCTGGGCAACGGCGAGATAGCGTTTGAACACCCATTGCCTGCTAAGATCTAAAGACCGCACGGTGGGCAGATGAGGTGCATTGAGGGTTCCGCCCACCAGGAGTAATGTGGGCTGCGAGGTATCTACCAACACACTTTGTGCTTTCGCTCCGACGGTCTGCGGAACTGCCTCTACGCTGAAGCAATTGCTCGCATCAAGAGCTTGGGGCTAAGTACCGGTGACAGGAAGAACAACCTAAATCTACAGCTCAGCGCTATCCAAGCTGGGTTACGCCGTAGGCCTTGGAGTCGTATCATACAGCGAAAATACTAAATCCGACGGTACGAGGTCCCGACTTCCAGATGGGGGCGTATCGCAGACGTTGGTAGTAGTGATAGCTTGAAGCTTGTTGGGAGTGTAGATGCCCGTTACATTTGTCACTACAGGGCAGGAAAATGACAATAGAGCCTGGGAACTCAGAAGAGGTAGAACGATAGAAGACGTTGACAAGGGTTCTGATGTTGATGCGGCCGGTGTCGGTAGATTTATGCTTGGTTGTGAGGTTAGAGGTGACAGTTGTATCTTTGTAGAGACTGATAAACTTGCGGATGCCTTTGTTGATGAAGAACCTGGCCGAGAGGTGGAGACAGACACAGGCTTATCACCAAATAGCCATGACCCCGTCCATGTCTTGGCAGGACTGCTGGTCGTAGCAGCTGACTGAGCGGTAGCTGTGTTGCTCGCTAGAGTGAGGCATGGAATAGGTCGTCCCAGAAGAAGAGCCAACGTTGACGAACTCAAGGTTGCGTCCGATCCAGCACCAGCTGTGCTCAAGAGCTGTTGTGCATAGAGGGCAGGATTCACAATGCATGTTTCCCAGTCGTACGGCAAATCTCCTACTCCAATATCCCACGTCTTGGAAGAAGATACTCCTTCATCACCATTCGAGGCTCCTGGAACTGGCGGTAGTTTGAAGTCGACCAGCAATTGACTCGAGGTGAGCTGATACCCAACCTCGAACATGGGGCGATGGACAGGTAGCATGATGCTCATGTAATCAAAGTCTGCGTCATTTGGCATCAAGTTTGAGAAGCAAATTGTAATGTCAGGAGCGATCTTTCGAACTAAGAATGGCGTTCTCAGTGCTGAGCTTTGATCGCTGCTACTCAGCGCATCAACAGCGAGGTCCGGGAACGAAGCGACCAGGCTACTTCTGATGAGAATTCCCCAACGAGGAGGTCCTTCCAAGCCTTTCTCTGTGGGTAACGGTGGTTGCCCAAGATATTTGTTTATTTCGGCCTTAATCACAGCGCGTGCAGCATCATGATCTCCTCTCTTCGAGTAATGATTGGCAAGACTGAGAGCTCCATCCACAAAGAAGCTAAGCCATACTGGATCAAAGCAAAAGGTGCGAATGCTCTCCTGAGGGAGCTGGTCTGAGGTTAGAACCAGATATTCAGGTGGCGTGTTTGTTAGAAATAGGGAGTCAGTGACCCATTTCCTGACAGCACACGCATCGGGGTCGGACGTATCGCCGAAAAGGTCACTTGCTACTGAAGCAAGGTTCGTAAGGTAGCTCGACTCGTCAAATTGCGAAAAAGAGGCCAATTGCTGTCCAGCTCGATTGGGATCCTGCCATCTGCTTGCAGTCCTTATGTTCTTTGACAGATTCGTCGCGGCATGGGCCGAATCGATTTGGCTCACCACGGAGGTCAAAGTATTTAGGAACCCGGCATTTGTCCATCCATTTCCAGTTGTCGCTCCACTCTGTACTCCGTCTTTACTAAGGCTCACAGCCTTTGCTCTGATCTTGCTCCTCAGCCGAACCAAACTTCCCAGAAATGCCTTATCACCCAGAGCAGTCGATCTTCCTGCAGCCCAAGCGGATGCATAGGTCAGATCAGCCATTCCGGTCGCATTATCGATCTGTACCAAATCCATCCCATGCTCCGAGTAATCAGGCAGTGAATAGGAAGATGAGGACGTTGCTGGAGTCCTGGGGAGCAGTGGTCCTCTTATGAGGCAGACAGGAAGCTGGCTTCCAGTGGTTCCTTTGAAAGGCTTGATCACGTATCCCGCCTGGAGTCTGCTAGCCATCCAGACCGAAGCAGCGTCCGTTCCTATCGGTATTTTGTCTGTTGGAACTGCAAGCGGCGATACGGCCAGTTGCAGAGCTGCTAATGTAGTGTTCGGTGACTGCGCAGCAGTGGGAATGCACATCCAATCCCAGGTGTGCAACGAGACCATAGCCACCACGGTCGACGCAGACCCGTCAGTCGTGTCGAGCTCAGCCACACCAGCCAAAGAAATGAGATGGGATATGACTCTGACAGGCTTGTTCAGGCCAGGCGGGCCGCCACGGCAACTGACAGCGATGCTGATGGCTCCTCCACTGTTCGCAGACTCACGAACATGAGTAAGTAGTCCATAAGCACGAACATCATTATAAACTGATTTGGATCCCACTACGGCGGGAAACAGCTTTTGAAACAGTGCTTTCGATATGGGCAGTGCATCAAGAGACGCTTGCATGGACTCATCGCTAAGTCCCATCGAGCTCACAGGTGACATGAGGGTTGTTGAGAGTATTTTAGAGAGATCGCTGGCTGCCATGTGTATGGTGCCGTAACGAGATGGCCAGACAATTTCCACGAGCCTGTTCAAGCCCGAATGGCAGATTCTATACCAGTTTTGGCCAGTACCGATGATGCTAAGAGTAAGGCCATGGGCGAGATTCCATCCTGAAAACAGTCGGTTACCCTGACTCTATCGCTGATGCGGCCTCTCACCTCTTGAAAGACTTTGTTTCGAGCAATGATAACGGTAAGACTGGCGTGACTTGGCCTAAATCTGCCTATGACACTATGGAAGATGCTGGTGGTGTGCAGGGTTGGTTTCCTCTGTTTATAGAATGGGAGATCGAGTATCATCATATCCCACTGCAATACTGGCAATTTGGGCCAGACTCTCTTACCGGAGCCTGGCATTGGAGCATTAAAGATGATATCGTTCTTTCAAAGCTCAGTGATTCTGGAAAGGACTGTAGAACTATTCGTAGACGAGCTGCCATTCCACCCCAGTCTGGCGTAACTCTCCAAGCAAAGATCCGTCAATTCCTCGACATGCAGTCCCCATCTGCGATAGATCAAGCGACAAGAGCCAGCCTTTTATCTGCCGCTGGTAACCTTCAATACCTCTCAGCGCCACTGGCTGGTCTGACAGATCAGCTTCTTACTTTGTGCCACGGACATTATCCTTGTCCCGATCCCTCTGACCAGAGTGTTTTGGACATCATGGGCGTTGAAAAGAGCACCCAATCTCAGCTGACCGTCCTTCATAATACAGCTCCGTATGGAAGCTCGATACATATCGATCCTGCATACCGCAGTGCTTTCAGCCCGTTCAAGCCTGTCGTACACGGTCAAGCTCGATTCAAACGGTTGACACTCATTGATAAGTTTGGTCAAGTTGTGGTTGTGGTTGGGCCGAAAGGCCCAGATGACCCAAATGCACAGGCGCCTGTCGAATGTCCAACAGCTCTATATCCATGTATCTCGCCTTATCTCGCTTGTGACGTCGTGTCTGGCGACAGCACATTTCCCAACACGGCGATTAAGGCGGATACAACTGAGGGGGCATGTCAGTTCTTTCAGGTTCCGCCGGGTATCAACCAACCCTCTAGACTGAATGTCTCATATCTGATTCCCGGAAGTGATGCTGTGGCTTCCGAGTGGGATAATCCTGTATGGGGTTGGCTTGTCGCCAACTTTGTGGATGATTCCATCCAGGTCTTCAATCCAGACGGCACATATGTCAGCACCATCAACTGTGTCAATTCAACCGATACAGTCTCAGAAGCAGGCTTGGAATTACCGAGCGAGCTAACATCAAGCGATGGTTCCACTAAACGCCTTACTGACTTGGTGAGTGCACTATCAAAGAACGCGACACTTGCCCAAGCCCTGTTCTCCGTAATGGCGGGTGCAACAGACTCGTTACAGTCAACAGGATCTCTGAACCAGAATCCTTTGTCGGTAGCATTTGGTCGCCCATTCTGTCTCGCCGACATAGGTCTCTCTATTGAGCTCGCAGCACCTCCCCTGGCGAACACTTCACTTTTGACCGAACCATCAGCTCAGTCTGAGCTTCCTGTCGACCAGTACCCTTTCCAAGTAGCACTGGGGAATCCACTTGCTTCTTTCGACGGTGTCGTAGCGACATTCTCTCCGAATGAACCCATTGCATCATTCTCTAGCGGATTTGCCACCGGTTCTGACGACGTGGACACCAAAGTCATGACTCCCCAATGTCCCTTCGTGTTGAAGCCTTATTTTGTATCGGCAACGAACCCAGATTTCAACACGGTCCAGGGTCAAGAGAGATTACGTGTCAGTTGTTTGATGGACTCGGAACTCCCTATTCACGTATACTCTGGAGGCGTGTTTCCTGTTGTTCCACTCGCGCCTCCAGGATGGGCTATTCAGACGGCCATGACCAAGATGGAGGCGTTCTTCTCTTCTGGCCCCGTCTTGGTTTCGAGCGTAGATGCTTCTGTACCAAGTACTACAGCAAGTTCAGTGATAGTTCCACCTACATCGAGCTCGACGCCATTGCCATTACCATTGCCGTCCATAACTATGCCCTTGGCTAGTATGGCTCCCTCAAGCGATAATGTTAGGCTGTTTCTTCAAGAACCGGGGAATGAGAAGACTTGGGACAAGTTTATCGTCAAATAAAGTAGTACTGTTTTTGATGTGGACACTGTCGGACATAGTACCGTCGTAGATGGGTTGGTCGCTGTTCAGGAACGCCTGACGTAGGTAGTCAACACTTGCATAATAAAGTGCCTTGCTCAAAATACATCTATTTCACGTGATTCAACTGTTTAGGTTACAGGGATAAACTAAATTAAAATACAGAATCACCTTAAATGCAGCCATGGTAGTGTCCAGGTAAAAATGCCATTCACAGAACAACGACAGACATGTTACTTGTCTTGGCTAATCTGTATTCGTAACACCCTATATGCAGCTGAACCTCCCAGAGATAGATCTGGGGTCTAGACCGCATTGTGGCGCTGAGATAGTATATGCAGCTTTCCAATAATGTGATAACGCGGAAGCTTGTCCGCGGTGAGGCTATAAGACAGCTCATCTGTCCCTCCGCTTGCTCGCCGACATTCATTTTACCCAACACTTTACAACCTCCCGTTCCTCTCCCATCATTATAAGCCTAAGATACTTTCAAGATGTCTCCCTCAGTGGGTATGGCAGCAGCTGCTGGCAAACTCTACCATGCATTTACAATTAATATACAATCGCTACAGATCAATTACTGCGAGTTCAAGAGCAGCAATGTACTAGCCTTTCAGCTTTCATCGTGGCCTGATGATCCCTAGCGTTACGACTTCAAAATACCAACACCAACACTCATTGGCGTGGGCACATCAATTTATGCCTTTGTCAGTGTTCAGCCGATAATGGAATCAACCGCTCCACCCGTGCAGGGCATCATTGAAATCTGGTGTCTCGATGCACTGGATCCCTCAGCTACTTTCCAGTTTGTAACAAAGACATCCCAATTTGGAGGTGGTGAAGTTCGTGGCATGATTTCAGATGACACAATCTATCTCGTGCAAAAACAACCTGGTCCGCAGTCTGTTAACTCAATGTCAATCTTGACCTTTGGATCCAAAGATATTGCCACGCCACAGAATTGGAAGCAATATTCGATTGACGGAATTCGACAAGTTGATCCCATGGCTTGTTGGCCAGCTACTATTTACGCCGTCAACATGGCCGGGAACACCACAATCCGTCTCATCTATAATCAGAATTCTGACTTCACAGATTGCAGCTGGACAAGGTCATTCAAAGAGCTTATTTTTACTCCATCGGGCCCCCAGGTCTGGTCCAAGACAACCTCAACTCTCTCATCAATCCAATTCCACGACTGCACCGTCGTGACCTCACCCGACGCGACGTGGGCATGGCTAGCTTTATACGATGACAGTGCAAGTTACATCCCAACGTGGGTACCTGGCGCAACGTCCTAGTCGAAACCACAGTCTCGTGGCGGTGGCTCCAATTGTGCATATGGCATGGGCTTTCTGAATGGTGCTCTTTTCGCCGAGTGGAATCCAAATGGGGGCTACACCTTCTTCAATCCCAGTTTAATGTCCACATTTGCTTCCGGGTGGATGTTCACCATGCAAGACGATGTGTTGATGACCCAGCTCAGCATTCCAGGGACTTATGCGTCGGCCACTGGCAACGATCGCAGCTTGATGATGAGACGGGGAACCCTCAATGGCAAGAGTACACAAAACATGAGTATCAAGCAGCAGCTTGACGTTGGCATTCGCTTCCGAAAGACTGCCACGGCTCTGTAACTCTTGGTACCTGTCGTGGAAAGATTCTCCTTATGCACAACCTCAACAATGGGGCAGATGAAAACACAGGAATGGCTCATTTGGATACTGGTATCGACTTGGGAACTACTTATCCAGATCCGACCATAGTGTCTTCGACGTCGACATCGCTTACGGCGAAGAATGGAACCTTGTTCCAGATCCAAGATTCCTTTGCAAATGATACAAGCTCAGAGGATCAGTCTTCTGGGCCGAGTCAGAAGTTGTCGATTGTTACATCGGCCCTAGAATCAGCCGCTTCCAACGGCTCTATCGGATGGTCCAAAGTTTTCTGGCGAGGTTGGACAGGAGGTTCCCAGCTATGGGCCGCTTATGAAAACCCCAATCCACCTCCACCAACACCTCCAACTCCATCGACACCGCCGACAAACCTGAATACTTGGTTCCTGACGTGGTCAAACATAAACTTCAGTGGTTCTGGCACAGCCGGATGGCCTTCTGATCGGCGCTCTGTTGCAACGACGATCAATCGTGGTATTACGCAGTGGGTTAGTCAGAGGGCAGCGAGTACAGACGGCAATCAGTGGTGGCCAAGAATGGAAGTGGTTATCGCGGACTTTGCAGATCTCGGAGACGGGACGTTTCCTTATCGTGTTTTCTCTACAAATGGGTGGCAATACTCTGAGGCACTGGGCTTCACCGCTTTGCCAGCATCCACGAGTGACTAGTCACTCATTAGCTTCATACATTGAGATTTCTGTTCGAGGCACCGGCCACGAGTTAGCTTCAGTGACCTCTTGCTTAGGACAGCATGACTGGTTATATAAGAATCTAGCGTTCTTCCCATAGTCCACAGTTCGCGATATCTTGTAAGACATGAAACGATGGCGAGACACTAACCCGTAGCAAGATAAACTGAAGGTATCGTGCACGGTTAGTAGCCATGTGATTAAATCTTTGCTGAATAGCTAGACAGTATGACAGTCTGGGTTCGAGGGGAATTGAGTATAGGTAACTGATCTCCCCTTGTCACTCCATCATGAATTTCTATTTTATGATCGGGCTCGATCTGATCTTATGTACTGCCTCAGTAATAATCATATCTTTAGATGATTTCTCATCTTAACAACCATGGCCATGAACCAAACATTTACCTACTAAATCCGCCTCTATCGCTTCTCTTCATTTTCCGTTACATTCACAGGATGAGCCGCAAGGTAGACAAACTCAATGCCATTTGTATTGCCAGGTTACTACTTTTGCCGCAAGTGATATGGGACTCCATGCCTGACCGCTAAAGATGAACCTCGTTTTTCTCATAATCTCGGCGTATCCTTTAATATAATCCATTGATAAGCTCCAGATCCGTACTGCAGCCCCGTATTGGATATGATAGCGAGTCTTCGATATAATGGTCTAAGTCTTTACGTCTCCATTTTCGTACCTAAATAGCCAACTTTGTTGGGCA
This sequence comes from Fusarium algeriense, assembly GCA_002982035.1. Classification (NCBI taxonomy): domain Eukaryota; kingdom Fungi; phylum Ascomycota; class Sordariomycetes; order Hypocreales; family Nectriaceae; genus Fusarium; species Fusarium algeriense. Next base: position 37,939 of record PVPY01000259.1, on the reverse strand, counting down.
CCAAAAACGAAACTAGATGCTCTCTGGGTCTCTCCTCGTCTGCTCAAATGCCTATCATCCTCAGATACCAAGTCTGTTTTGTAACCTGGGCATCTTGGGCTTATGTCGATATCTTTTTGAATAGACGCGAATTAAAAGAGTCATTAGGATTAGCCATTCTGAAGTTGTGAACATGGGTTCTAAACACATACCTCAAGAATGTTGCCTGTTTAAAGACCATTCAGTCAATTTCGACTCATGCTTTCCCATCCACCTAGAATGCCAAGCCTTGCTGCCTGTGCACCTTGCTCTTCACGATCATGAGTGGGAACGAGACCGAAATTGCAGCCCACTTCGTGGCATCCGGTGCCTATTCGACTAGGCAGCTCATGAGCGCTAGGCGAGGAAAATAGCAAAATAAAATAGAAACATTAAAACCTCAAAGCATCACGAGTTGCTTGACTTAAACTCTACCATCTTCAATCACAATGGCATCACCCCCAACACTAGATACTCTCCCTAGTGAGATTCAACTCCAGATCTTTTCTCTAGCTACTCCACACGATCTAAGCGTAATTGCACGCATCTCCAAAAGCCTCAATGAAATCGTAACACCGCTTCTCTGGAATGACATTGAATTTCACGAGGAGGGCTACCATGAGTCCAACCATGAGTTGAAAGTTCCTCCACCAGCAAGAGATCCGACACGTCGACCATACCACTCAAAGCGGCGATATGGACCAGGAACCCGTATGAAGGCTGTTCGTTTCTTCGGGGTTCTGCAGAGGATGCACAGGGAGAATCCGGGTCGATTGGAGCAGATCACCAAGCGCGTTAAGCATCTCTGCACTGTAATTGATCACTTGTGGCGATTTGTGGAAAGAAATAGCGAATTTCTCGTTCTTGATGGCATTCAAGTCTGGCATCTCTTGCCTTATTTCTCTAATCTGGAAACATTGGAATTATACGGCGGCTGGTACTATTCTGAGGAAGAAGAGAAGCAAGTTTCGGAAATTACTGGCCCTCCTCTAAAGCTTCGGTTCCTCAAACTCTCAGGTTATATGCCACGAGAAGTTCCAGCTTGGCTGCTCAAAGCAGGAGATACGCTAGAGCGTTTGGAACTCGACATGTTGGGCCAGCCTATCTCCACCAAGCTATCACACGACCCCGAACATTTTAAGCCCCTTCCATCTGAGAAGCTCGGTATGAATGATGATAATGAGTCAGATTACGGAAGTCTGTCTGGCGAAATCGTCATTCCGCGGCCCTTGGGGGATTTCCTCACGGCTTATGAAGACGGAGAGTTGAGACTACCAAGGCTAAGGCATTTATTTCTTGGTCAGCCTGCGCAATCAACCGAAAGCAACTACTTTATGGAATATAGTTGGTCGAAACGCGCCGAGACTTCTTGTTACGATAATTGGCGGAAGATCTTGAACGCTTCCATCAAAACACTCAAGACTTTGGTTCTGGAGCAGAGGCCAGCTGCTGATTATTTCGAAAATCGCGCATGTAGCGAAGAGGAGTGGATGGAGGAGAGGATTTGTTCTCATGCAAGCCAAACGCTTCTCGAAATAGTTGAAACAGCCATATCCGAGGCAGATTCAGTTTCTTTGGGAAGCGTATACCTTTATGGCATAGCTGCTGGGACAGAGGAAGATGGATACCCTGCGGGTGAGTTCATGCAATTCCTAGAGGATCGTGAGGTTGAGTGTGAGGCGAGACGTGGGAAGTGGTGTTTCTTTGATAAACAGGATGGAACCGTGGTTTGGTGTCCTTGGGATGCGGCATATGATTCTGATGAAGACGAGGATATTGGCGAGGATTACGGATCCAAGACTAAATGGGATACTGTGCTTATGAAGGTGTAAAGACGGGAGTCTCGTCATGCCTCATATGCTTAGCAAATTATTTCCCAGACTCATTAGCAGAATCCGATTTCTTCCACAAGTTGGCGGCCAAGACTTTACTTGTATGGGGCAGATGTAGCAATACCCGAGACATCTCGGTATCTCCAACACCACGCCGTAATTACCCCACTCCCATAAAGACATTGCGTAATGCCACAAGCTTCAACCTCCTCAGTCACAAACAACAATCGTCAACATGTCCTCCTTCGCTGTAGTAAAAGACATCGACCATCTCGTCCTAACATGCAATGATATCCCCGCAACTATAGAATGGTACACGAAATATCTCGGCATGAAGTCCGAGACCTTCACATCCGCGACAGACCCCTCATCTCCACCTCGCAGCGCCTTGAAGTTCGGAACGCACAAGATCAATCTTCATCAGCGTGGTAAAGAGTTTGAGCCAAAAGCTAGAACAGCTCTACCTGGTACTGCTGACTTGTGTTTTATCATTGAGGATGGGACAGACTTACAGGGCTTGATTGAGGGGTTTGAGAAAGAGGGTATACAAGTTTTGGAGGGGGGGGATGTTGTTGGCAGAACGGGGGCAATGGGAGCAATTAGGAGTATTTATGTTCGTGACCCTGATGGGAATTTGATTGAGTAAGTCTGACTGCCGAGTGCAATGGTTGATTGGTCAGGATTTACTTTACTGACGCGATACAGACTCTCCCAATACTCCACTTGAAAGTTCTTGTCCTACGAACTTGAATTGCTTATTGAACATTCGGCTTGCTTGCCTCTTTCTTTCTTAATTCTTGACATGTGTCTTCAAACATCACATCTTTGCGTACTACCTTTTCTATTTTGATGAATACCAGATGCCAGTTCTTCAAGAGAACTCAGCAGATCTCATATCCTTCTATGAATAATGACCTAAACTGAATCCTCTAGGGTGATCTTGATTATCAAAAGCCTCTCTATCGTCATTGCTATTTTTCACCATGTGGTACCTATTCGTGTGGTTCGACTTTGCACAAATTTACAGTGGTCCAGAAGTAGCTGGTTTTCAAACAAGCTCCACATGCCAAGGACATATCGTGGGTCGATGCGTTTTTGCAAGTCGGTGAGGCTTCTAGTTTCTTCTCTTGACCTCCTTGGCCAATAAGTTCTGATTACTTCACATGAGATTATTTTTGATTGGAGCAATAACGATAGTTTAACTCAACCAGCATTGTGCGTGTTCAAAAGATGTCTTTCGAATGGTCAATCAAATGTCTCAAGACAGGCAAGCTGAGGCCGCCACTCTTTAACATTCCTTGAACTACGTTCCGAAGCTTATATTCAAGCAAATCTAAAGATTAAAAGTATAACATGTGCATATTTCATGCTCATTAGCGTGCTTACAACACATGCAAGCTTCGCAGTGGTCTTGTCTCGGCAATCTCAGTTCCGGCATCCAGTTCCTGGGTAGCAACCCGCAATGCAACTCCGTCATAGCCAAGGCCCATTGAACCTGAAGGTAGTGTCTCCTATCCCGATTTTTATTGTAAGGAAAAGTGGGAGCGGCATCTTCAGCATAGGATCAGCAGGGACTATTGCCAGGAGCTTATCTCTCATTTCCATTCCAGACCAACCAAACTCCCGGACACGATCGACCAAGTGCCGATCAGTCAGTGCACGGGGGGGGGGGCATATCTGGCTTCCGGTAGATCACTGGGAGGCCTACTCAAGCTGCGGTCAAGAAAGGAAAGAGTATTGTAGTGAGAATAAGACTTGGCATGTTTTGTAACACCATGAAGATAGTGTTTCAGTGTCTCTGGTCCTTCTCTTCAAGCAGGAATCCCAGAACCAGTAGCCCGATATCCAAAACATCACCCATTTCACGTCGCTCCCTTGAATCATATGCTGCTATCCCAAACCACAAAAGACAGCCATAACAATTGCATAAGCAAACATGTTAAGAGTCTTTTAGCAGCGGCGATCAGACATTGAAAAAAAAAAAACAAGTCAAGATCGTCGATTCTACTGGACCGAAATGTTGCAATTTCACCAAACCAAGACTACACAAGTCAGTGATGCAGATCGAAACATAAAGGGTGGGGCTTCTCTGCTCAGTGCGGCTAAGATCGACACTACGGTGCAGCGTAAGGCTAGGAACCTGGTAGGCTCAGCTCTCCACAATTGGACTAGACAGAATTTCCGAAAAATAGGGACTGTAAAGGGGAGGCGACGTAGAGAGGTTGAGAAATGATGGCTGAGAAGGTTTGTTTGATAGGCGAAGATCGCACTTTACTATCATTTGTGTGACGTCTGATCTGGATAGGAGTAACACTGATAGGTTTGATGACGTTCAGGATGCAAAGGCACTCACAGGGAGTCTAACAACCTATTTACTATCAAGGTTGAAGGTTACTTCTACGCTTTGACGAGAAATCGAGTATTGAAATCGCACAGAACCTCACAAGGCGTGGACCTGACCTGAGACTCAAGATGCCGCTGGCTCCCCGGTGGGGACAACACCACACTAACTATCACAACTTCAATCTAGCAGAGTGATCGACAACACTATCAACTTCTAGTGTCAACCTCAATCTCTTTCAATCTCTTTCAATCTCTTTTGTAAGATACTCCTTTGCCAGAAATCGGTATATAAAGTCCTCTTTTCACCACGTCAAATCCATTCTCAACACCATCACATCATCTCAACTCTCCAACAGCTCCTCTACACCACACTCTTTTAAAACTTCCTTTCAAATCTATTCACAAACACATTCAAAATGAAGGCTACTTTCTTCTCCGTTTTCGCCCTGGCCATCTCCGCCATCGCCTCCCCCGTTCCTGAGGCCAAGAAGGACACTCACTCCGTCGAGCAAGTCAACGGTGCTATTCACAACGCTGAAAACATCGTCTCCAAGGCCGGCGTTAATCAGATCGTCGACAAGGCTACCAAGTCTCCTGCTAAGCGTGCTGCTATCTCCAACCCTCAGGAGCTCATCATTGTTCTCAAGAGCGGTGTTAGCAACATTAACAAGAAGACTACTGGTCTGAGTAAGTTACAACTTTGAAGTTTGATATTGGTACTGGTGCTAATGAGTTTAGACTCTATTGCTGAGAAGGTCAAGGCTGGTGATCTTACCAAGGACGCTGGTGCTACCAAGGCCATTCCTGGCTTTGAGTCCGTTCACTTTGAGCTCACTGAGATCGTCACCAAGCTCACCGGTGCTGCTGGTCTTGATGTTGCCGACTCTGATGTCGACACTGTCCTCAACCTCGTTGTCGTCCTCGTCTCTGAGGTTCTCACTGCTGTCAAGACCATCGTCACTGTTACTGGCCTCCGACCTCAGCTCATCTCTATCCTCCACTCTGTCTTCCAGATCCTCACCAAGGTTCTCGTCCTCGTCATTGGCCTTGTCTCCGCCATTGTTCCTGGTCTGATTGCTGGTCTTACTCCCCTTCTTGCTGGCCTCGGTAACGGTGTGTTGGCTCCTGTACTTCTCCCCGTCACTGGCCTCCTTGCCAGTCTCGCTGCTTAAAAAGCTAAAGCACACAACAAGCATGTGACTTTTCGGTTACATCGATATCCACATCAGCTTAATTCATCATAATATCTTATGGGAGAGGCATCTTGGGTTAATTTGTATGACCAATGGTCTTCTTTGTATATAATTACTATTTTCAACAAAAGTTTACGATTTGAAACTGCTAGCTTCTATCCCTCTTGGTGATGCATGACCGACAAGTTTATCTATAAGCACTATACTAAAATTTAAGAATACTGTTTACGATATCATTTACTCGACATTATATGTATGAACAAATATCAAGCAGATATGACTTTCCTGTTCAAAACTATCATATCAGTTAGTGCTTATTGGCGTTTGTCATCGGCGTTCAAGAATTCCTTGATTACGCCTTGCAGCTAACAAGACCTACGTCACATCGGAATGGGGTAAAATGAAGCTTAAATGGCAAGTCTTAGCAGGGTAACACTAACCTCTGCCATTCCCACGCCTTTTAATTGACGATTGTTGGTGGGTATAAATTCTCAAAGATTTACCAATAAAGCAAGTTAGCTCACCCAATCCTCCAACAGTAATTTTGTAGGCCATGGCAGCTTCACGATCTGTCTCAATCACTTACGTACCTGCGGACTGCGGGTCTATCATCCCGGGCAAATCTAAAGCACCACAAGCCTTCCGAGACGTGGGCATCGTCGCCAAACTCAAAGATTCTGGAGTGCCTTCTGTCTCGGAGCATCACGCTCTAGAAGCACCAGCAACTTTCTCTGCTGTAACATTCAGCCCAGGCGGTGCGCGCAATGAAAACATCAACATCTTGGTCTGCGAAGATGTGGAGCGAACCATCAGCAATACCCTCAAGTCTTCAAAAAGTGAACCTGATTTTCAACTCATTCTCGGTGGCGAGTGTTGTATGTTGCCTGCTATCCTCTCAGCCTTTTGGAAACATGCAGGCTCTCAGTCGCCATCCAAGCGCGTTGGTCTGATTTATATCGACGCTGATACCGACCTTACCTCACCTACGGACCCGAGCTCTATCGGTACATTTGCTGGGATGAATATGGCCCATCTCGTTCGGTTGCCAGGTGCTCTTCCGCGAATGGAGCAGTTTTCTCGTCCCTCAGGTGAACCTGTCTGCGATGCTTCGAACACAGTCTTCTTTGGCACAAACATGTCTCTCCCCGGAAATAAGCCAGAGCATTTCAAGTATCTTTTCGATAACAACTTCAAAGTCGTCAGCTCGGCGTCCGTGGCAAAAGATCCTGAGCAGCGTGCAAGAGAAACTCTCAAATTTCTTGAAGATAAGGTCGATCTTATTATGGTTCATTTGGATGTTGACTCGATTGATCCTGGGACATTTCCTCTGGCGAATGTTCCCAACTTTACGGGTGTTGAGTTTGAAAATATGATGAGGGCCCTGAAGGTGTTGCTTGGAAGCGAAAAGGTTGGAGGTCTCACTGTTGCAGAGGTTAACCCAGATCATGACCCTGGGCTAAAGATGACTGAGAGATTGACGTCTCATATCGCTGAAATGTTGGCCGCTAGAGAATGAGGGCAGCACAAATATATTCACTACATGAACCGTTGATAAATATATGTAAATTTTATGAAACCGCCGATCACTAATCACAATATTAACGCTAAGGTTGAAAAGGATGACGATAATAACCACGTACAGGGGGAAATTCGTCACCTCAACCAACACCTCCCAGTTTAGGCGCCTCTTCCCTGCTCTTTCATCCAAACCGCCAAGACCAACTATTCAGTCACATAATCTCCTCGAGGGCGAATTATAACCATGGGAAACACTTATTCTTCCCTCCAAACCCCCAGTTTACTGAGTAGAACGTCACAGCGCAGAATGGACGCGTCTTTATCGTCACTGGAGGCTACTCAGGCGTTGGCTTTGAATTGAGCCGTATGCTCTATCAAGCTGGTGGATCTGTTTATATCGCTGGAAGGTCCTCAGAGAAAGCGGAAGCAGCTGTTAAAGAACTAAAACAGCAATACCCCAACTCATCAGGCAGCCTGAGTTTTCTCAGAATAGCCCTCGACGACATGAATTCTATCAAAACAGCTGCAGAAGAGTTCAAGTCAAAAGAGTCAAGACTCGATGTCCTCTTCAACAATGCAGGAGTATCCAACCCTCCAGCTGGTTCGGTCTCGGCTCAAGGATACGAACTCAGCATGGCAACCAACGCCATCGGGCCTTGGTATTTCACACAGCTTCTCGTGCCTATTCTGAAAGAAACAGCAAAGAGTCAGCCTCCAGCCTCAGTCCGAGTAGTCTGGACAGCTTCCATCGTCACAGACCTCTCTGTTCCAAAAGGCGGTGTCAGCATGAAAGACGTCATCAACCCATCGAAAGATCAACAAGCCAACTACACGAATTCAAAGACAGGAAATTGGTATTTTGCCTTGGGGGCGCTTCCATCCGAGCCCGAGGGTTGATTTGTTGCAGAATCTCAAGTCGAAAGAGCAGGGCAGAACAAGTACTGCTGCTGAGTTTGCAGAGTACTGTGATAAGATTATTGCAGACCATCAGTAGATAATTTTCTCTCATTGGACTAGAACGGTTTGGGACCTCTACAAGTCAATCCGAATTTACGTCGTATGATATGTTGCCTTGATGAGACTGGTCTGTAAGAAAGATTGAATCTCAAGCTAAAGCCCAAGCCTTCAGGAAACAAATGTCCAACGTACTAATCCCCGAGTTAATTGAAAATCCATGACCTAAACACACACTTAACCACCGCCTAGTCAACCTTTACAGCTCGGGCGTATACCCAATCGCCTTGTTCAACGCATATACATCCCAATAAAACGGCATGATACTCTTGATAACCCCAGCCTCGAGATCAACCTGAATGACCTGACACAAGGGGTACTTCAACTCCTCCCCAGTCTTGCGAACCTTCAAGTGCAAATAACCAAGCGAGATGATGCGGTTTGAGCCCTCCTTTTCAAATAACTCAGGGTTCTGTACATCGACCTTGTCAAAGTAGTTGGCCATGGCTTTTGCCCATTGCTGAAATCCATCGGGCCCAGTATATTCGCCAGCGTAGGGTAGACCGGATGATTGTTTTAGGCGGACTTCTTTTGAGAGAGTCGCTGCCATGCCGCTGAAGTCGCGTTGCTCGGGTGGTGCGGCCATATAAATGCGCTCAGCATCGTAGAATGATTCGAGGATTGAGCGGGCTGTGTGAGGTGTAGATGAGGCCATGTTGAAGGTTGTGATACTTTTAATTGCTTGGAGTGAGATACAAATGATTTCTTACAAAAAGCGAAAACATAATACGAGGTCTTACGGCCTTTTTAATGACTTGACGAATAGAGTGCTGACCAATTGAGACTAAGCTGGTCGTAGGATTTTTGGGTTACATGTTGGGTTATTGTCGAATAAAGACGGTTCATTATTATCTCCAAGGAGGATTCTCCAGGGACTTTTGATATAGTTTCCTGAATTGGCAATTGGGGGCCGGAGTTTTCGGAGTAGGAAATTGCCGACTGTTCCATATTAGTGTATAGAACCAGGCTGGATCTAAACTTTACCAATGATTATCTCCACGATATAGATTGAGTTTCGATTCATCTATAAATACAGTAAGATCTCTTCCCCGCAAACAACCAACCTGTTTCTTGGCAAAGCTTGACTCCAAGGAATGCATCAGTACAACAAGCAGGGAAAGGCTCAATTGAGAAAGTCAAAGACATTAGACACGTAGAACCGGAACTCTATAGGCAAGAAAAGATGGAAGATGGCCGAATCACATTCGGAAATCTCTTGGTCACCGCTAATCGATCACTAACCCTGTATTTTGATCACGGTGCCTGGCGTGACCTCATTCTCGGGTCCAGATGAAGAGACGGTCAAATAAGAAGGCGAATAGTCGATTTCTGGGGCGATGTGACTATTCCAGTATCGCTCTAGATCCCCGTTTCTAGGTGACGTTGGGGGCAACTATGACGCAATGACAATGATTTCACAGAGGGGGGACCACCCAAATTTCTGCGCCTACCACCTACCTACCTCCAGTCCCTGCCTGTCTCCTCTAACATCATCCACACGACACACAGAGGCATGACATGACTTCTTATACCACGATAAAATGTCGAGCTCTGCAGAGCTGCAACGCGAACGCGAGGTGCAGGGTTATTTCCAGAGCTGGCAGATAGCGCAAGGTTCCTCACTTAAAGTCGCAAGAAGTGTCGACAGCATCAGCGCGCCATCTCAGATCAATGACGCACAGGCGCCTCAGCCTTCTTCCGACAAGGCTCTTTCAGCCTTTGCGCAACTGGCCGTATTTCGACTTAACGTGAAGCGTGCTATGGTATCGCTCATCGATTCTTCTCATCAATACATTCTCGCCGAAGCCACGCGCAATTTGCGATTAGGGTCACTCGAAGAAGAATCTGGTGCAAACAAGACCGCCGATACAAAGAAAGGCCCCGAAATAACCGATTATAACAGCGATTTGTGGTGTAGGTTGGGTGATCTCTATAGTTGAGACATACTTGACTCCTCCCTTTGATTCCTGGCTAATAACTGCAGTGGGAACTTCGATCCTTTCCCGCCCAGAAGCCGTTTGCGAGCACTGTCTACACAACACATGCACCGGTCGCGATCCAGATGGTCTAACATACACTGCCTCTGGTCTCATAGTTCCAGACTGTCGCCTCGATGATCGTTTCAAGTCACGCGTATATGTCCAATCCGAACCAGGTGTGCGCTTCTATGCTGGAGTGCCCATTTTCTCCCGCAAAGGTTACAAGATTGGAGCATACGCCGTTTCAGACGAACGACCGCGCGATGGATTATCGATCGAGGACGTAAAGTTTATGCAGAGCGTTGCGCAAGCCATTACCGAACATTTAGAATGGGCACGCGACCGTGTTGACAGGTTCAAAGGTGAACGCATTGTTCGTGGACTGGCAACCTTCATTGAGGGTTGCTCAAGCGACGATCCTATTCTGTCAAAAGATGATCAACCCCAAAGACCCTCGATCAAACGTCCCCCGGGCATGACTATCACGGCGACGAGACGTTCGTCTTTGCACAACACTATGCGCAAGGTCGACCCTGACTCCAACCAACGATCCCAAAAAGCTACGTCACCGCCTCGCAAGCACAAACCCCAGACAGATGGGTTATCAAGAATGTACCATCTAGCGGCCGATAATTTACGATCTGCAATTCTCGCGGACGGAGTTGTGCTCTTCGGTGCCACAGCTTCCAATGTTCAACACCTGACCCGAGCCGTACAGATAGAACAGAGTGGTGCCACGAATGCTGGCGGACTCCCTACACAGATTGCAGCAGAGCCCGAGGCCTTCAGTACAGAGAGCTCTGACTCTGAGACAGCGCCGCTTTCAAGGCCGTGCAAGCTCCTTGCCTACTCATTAGCAGACAAGAGCAAACCTCTGGACCTTGAGCAGGGGCCTTCTTTCTCCATCGGCACTCTTGAGAGATATTTCTCACTCTTCCCAAAAGGAAAGACGTTCACATTTACAGAAGAAGGGGCCGGGCTCTCCTCTGATGACGATAGCGCGAGCGACGGCAGTCCTGCTCCCGCTGGAGGGAAAAGCAAGCGACGCAAGGAAAAGATTGACCACAAAGAACTCCTTAAGAAGATCCCTGGGGCAAAGGCTGTGGTCTTCCTGCCATTGTTTGACTATGTCGAAGATAAACTTGTTGGTGGGTGTTTCCTCTGGACCTCGGTGCCCGGTCGCATGATGAACTTGGATGAGGACCTTTCCTACCTACGAGCCTTCGGCAACAGCATTACAAGTCAAGTCGGACGTATCAACACGAGGAAGAACGAAGCCGCAAAGACCACTTTCATTGCGAGCATGAGTCACGAGTTGCGAAGTCCGCTACACGGTATCTTAGGCGCCGCCGAGTTCCTTAAAGACGCTGTAACGGATTCGTATGAAGTCGGCCTTGTCAATTCGATCGCGACTTGTGGCAAAACACTACTCGACACCTTGAACCATGTGCTCGACTTCAGCAAGATAAATAATCTCGGCAGCGGGCAATTGAGAAAAGGAGCGAAACACAACAAAGTGATCAGCCTTTCTTCCGATTCAATGGAAAGCTTGAACATGATTGCGTCAGTTGACCTCTCCGTTCTTGTCGAGGAAGTTGTCGACGCTGTAGCGACTGGACATAACTTCAAGAAGCTCCCTAGAAGGCAACAGAGTCTAGGAGACGATGCGATGGTGGGCGCAAAAGATAACCAACAAACCCTAGATCCAGGAAGCGAGCACCCTGTATCGATCCTTCTGGATATTAGCCCGAGGCCATCATGGAAGGTCAAGACACAGCCTGGCGCACTTCGAAGGATCGTCATGAATTTGTTTGGCAATGCGCTGAAGTATACAGCCCTAGGCTTCGTTCTTGTCTCGGTTCGGGCACAAGAGATCAGCGACGACTCAAGGATAGATGTCTTGATTCGGGTCACTGATACCGGAAAAGGAATGTCGGAGGATTTCCAACAGAATCGTCTATTTGTTCCTTTCAGCCAGGAAGATTCATTCCAACCCGGCACCGGGTTGGGGTTGAGCATTGTCAAACAGATTGTGGATTCGCTCGGAGGAACCCTCGAGGTCAAGTCAGAACAGTATAAGGGTACTGAAATTGAAGTCCGACTGCGTCTAGAGCCAGTTCCTGAAGAAGACTCTTCCAAACCGGAAGAGCCGATGGCCTCTATGGTTGAACAACTTCGAGGCAGGTCTCTGGTGCTCTTGGAAGCAAGCGAAGCCTTCCATTCAAAGACGATTACTCAGCAAGTCAAGGTGCGCAACGAGGCTTTGATGGACATTTTCTCAAGCTGGTTCAACATGAAGGCCGCAAGTGAGGTAGATACGGACGTTCCCAACGCCGACTTTTACCTCTATTGTGAACCACCATCCGCGAAAACCCTTGAAAAGCGTTTCGAAGAGACAGCGATAGATGGCCCACGAAACAAGAAAGCGCCCATCATTATCATCAGCTTGAATGAGGAGGAAGCTGCAAAGATTTCAAGGGCGCAGACCAAAGCTTTGGCCCGGTTGTCAGATGTGGTTGAAGTCATTCCGCAACCGTAAGTCTACCCGGTTGCAATACTATTCAGATGCTAATATACGCAGATGTGGCCCTAGAAAACTCGCACAAGTATTCAGTCGATGCTTGAAGAGAGTTGGGAAGGTTAGAGACGATGACGACAATAGAAACCTGATCCAGAGCTCCCAGACAGACGGCAAAAAGTCAGAAGAGCTAGATACTCCAGACAGAGACGACGCGACAGAACAGATGAACTCCAAATTGCATCAAGATAAAAACAACAACAAACCCGATTGGGCAGAAACGACAACATCACCACTCCCTCAAGAAAGAGCAGAACAATACGGCTCGAAAAAGAATGGTCAGGGAAACAGTCAAAAAAATGAACAGAAGGACAATAAGGAGGAAGATGAGGAAGATTTCAGGACGGAGGTAAACAGCAAGTCAACACAAAATACGCGGAAACAAACGAAACCACAGATGCCAGGAAAGGCTCACGTATTACTCGTCGATGATAACAAGATCAATCTCAACCTTCTCACAATGTTCATGAAGAAATGCGGATTCTCTTACGAGGAAGCCGAGAACGGAGAAGAAGCCGTCGAGACATTTAAAAAGTCGACAATCGGCGACGCAGAACCTGGAGGATCTGTCAAGAAGCACTTTGACTACATACTTATGGACATAAGCATGCCCGTCATGAATGGAGTCGAGGCGACGAAGAGGATTCGCAAGCTGGAGGCGGAGTTCAAGGTTCCGCGGACGACGGTGTTTGCGTTGACGGGGTTGGCGAGTGCGGATGCGAGACTTGATGCTATGTCGGCGGGTGTGGACTTATTTTTGCCGAAGCCGGTCAAGTTTGCTGAGTTGAAGACGATGATTGAAAACAACTAGATGTATATACGACTTATGATAGATGTGTAATAGAAGACGTGGAATGACTGTGCTATGACTTTGTGCCTGTTGTGTTGTGGGTTCTATCGCAGATGCACAAAGACTCGATTCGAATGCAAACATGTAGAACATAACTGGCTTTGAGCTGATATTCTTGAGATTTTTCTGTCAATCTCAGACTTTGACGATGCTGTTGCAAACTCAGAAGTGCAGTAGATAATGCGAGACATAATTCTCCGAGAGTCGGGTTGAATAGCCAAAGAGCCTGAATACAGCCGATTTAGGTCTTCAATTCACCAAATCACTTCCAAATAAACACCATCTAAACTCACATTCCTAACTTTGATGCTATACAAACATGGGTCATGAAAATACAAATGCCCCCCTCGATAAATCGCAAGCATACCTGGCATTGCGGTGAAACTTTCCGTTGCCATTCGAGCAGCCCTCCTGTTTTTATTACTTATTGGCTCTTCTCCTCTCACCGCCCATGTGCCAGATTGCACATGTCGTTCACACTTTTTACATAGGTTCTATCGTGAGCATCTTATGTGCCCTTGTCTGTGGAGATTCTTGCTTGGTATACCAGAGCCTGGAACTTGTGAGCGCTTTTGGGTGAATGGAGATCCAGGGTCATGCTTGGCAAGCTTAAGCGAGCGTCAAAGGAGGTTCCAACTTTCAAGCATGATTCAGATCTGCTATGAACGACAGGTTGCAAAAAAAAAATATTAACCTGTTCTCTTGATGTTGGGTTGGTGTTGTGTGATGGTTGTTGTCGAGATGTGATGAAGGAGCACGGTCTGGGTAGCTCAAACATCCTTTATCCGTCAGCAACTCCTGATAAAATCTTTGATGAACTCATTTCTTTCTTCTTTCACTCGTGATCAAGGCTTTTCATCATCAGCTTCATCTCGCCGTTGAGCTTTTACCCCCTTGACTATACCGCGCTATTCGCGAAGCCTGAAGTCTCGACAGCCCTCGCTCTTCTCTCCAAGGGTTCGCCGTGTGGGCTCTTTTCGGTTGGCCTTGGTGCCTGAACTTATTTCAGCCGTGAGACTGCGCCGAGTATAGCCAAAGACCGCTAGAGGTGGTTCTGCGCTTCGTCCGAGATGTCTTGTATTCACAGCTCAGTTGATTAGTCAAGACATGGTCCTTCGCCGCCATCTTGCGTCCATTTTCGACGGTCTGCAACCTCCAATCACATCTCTGAGTCAAATATCGAATGGGAAGATCAGCGACGGTCATGGTGTTAGCTGTTGGAACGTCACCTCACAAGTCAGGTGTACAGCGACCGAGATGGCTCAGATCGCGAGGCGTTGTTGTGCTCATCTAATTCTCAGCATTTACTTTGGAGCCATTGCTTTATCTGCTGCTTTTCATGTAGACTCAACGTTTCAGGCGCATCATCATACAGATAGGACCTGTGAAAAAAGTTCTTCTAGAGCCATAGAGATCGCGGACTCATCTTTTTGTGGGCTAGATATCAGACGTCAATTGGATTGACTGTCCATCATATGACTCGCCTACAGAAAGCCAACATGCACTACAGACACCATGGGAAGGTCTGGCATCCTGGATGAATCCTTTCACAGCTATGATGGAGTCTTTGGTGCCACCGCTCCATTGGACCTGATGAGCGTAAAAAAACTCGGACTTCCAGTTGAATCGAGTTCCCAGTCTATCAGTACGGCGATCAGTCTCTTGATGGTGTCTGTTTCTCTTGCTTCAGCCTCGCATATTTGGCAGCTTGCATTTCGACATGGTACTCAAAATCGGATCAGACGCTAAAGAGTTTAAACGAATGGCGACAGGAGATAGCTGATAGATATGACGATAACAACCAGGCTGTTAGTATGCTGAGGCAACTCCTCAGGCTCGCTGTTCTCAAGGGTATTGGCCATTCAGATCGGTTGGTGGGAGCACCTCTGGCGGAAAAAGGTACTGCTATGGGTCCTCGTTCAGGATCCAGGCCGCAGTCGACATTCCATTACTTCTCCAGAGTCGTCATTAATATTCGATGAACGAACAGGCCACTGAGTAGATGGATCTCCTTTGGTTCAGGTGGTGTGTCGTGTCTGGGTAAAAGATGGCCAGTGGATTGACGGAATATCACTCCTTGAACATCCTCGTCCGACTTTGACCTTGGGTGGCTCTTGAGGAACAGACACCGGGGCCGGCTTCGTCTATTCCTCTAATGGCCTCAACATCGATGACCACCGATGTCTTGCCAATTTTATCGTCAATTGGCCGAATGGTGAGATGGCAGCTTGCCATTTTGGTGTCGGGATGCTCCATTCTGCTTAGTTTGGGGCTTTTAAATGGAAGAGGTTCTATTTGAAGAAGGAAAGGAGGTCAAGCATAGCACCGGCGGTAGCTTGACTGGTGTCTATTTCTCAGACATGTCCACAAGGACCATGATATCGTCCAAGATTCTCATGTATGCCTTCAAGCAGGGAACTATAAAAGGCCAAGAGAGAGCCTCTTAGAGGTCCACCTGGAGCCTTTCTCCAAACAAAGACCTAAATAGAATGGACTACTCTGATGAAGAGCAAAAAGGAGTTTCTGATGGCTCAATTATCTCCCGCAGCGGACGGTGACTCCTACGATACCATCGTCACGACCTGGGAGCTTCTTTCAAAAGAAAAAACAAATACTGCTGGATCAATGATACTCATCCACATAGACACTGGTTCCAACGCGGTAATTTTCTGGCTATAGACCAAGTAAAGTTGAAGCTATGTACAAAGAACGGTAATACCGGTCTCCTCCTCTACACCATCACCACCACCACTCCCTCCGAGACCCTCTTAGCCTCTTGTAGCAGGTCGAATACCCTGAGGATTCCAAAACATATCCTTCGGATCATACTTTCTCTTAAGCTCTCTCAATCTCCCCAAGTTCAACTCATAGTACTGCTCAACTGCCTCGCGGTTCTCCAACTGCGTATCCAAGTAATTCGCGTACATGCCCCAATCCGAATCATCCATAGTCTTGGTAATACTCTCTCTGAACTTCTTGAGGAGTGCAAAGCCATTTTTCGCATATGTAGCGTAGTTTCCGTGGTCGGAGAACTGGAATAGGAGAAGTTTGTCACGATGAGGGAATGCGCTGTTGGTGGAACCGTCTGTTGTGATGGCCGAGTTGGGGCCGCCAAAGAGATCCATGAGGATATACCAAGTATGGCGAGCTTCAGGGTCCTTGATGTTGTCGAAGAGCGTTCTAACGAAAGACTTGACTTGAGATCGGGTGAGGGCCTTGGTCATTAGACTGGTGCTGTAGAAGGTACTGTGCTGCAGGGGGTTAGTATGGGGCATAACGAACATGGGTACTCATATTTACCTGATCGTATGGACGTCTCTGATCAAGTGTCTGACCATTAGCATAGGTCTCCAGTGCCTCAATCCAGCCTCCAGTCTTTGAAGTAGTGATCTGTGTGTCAAGATCACCAAGAAGAGGCTTCAAGGCTGTATTCAAACCCGTCCTGGTACCATAGAAAATACCCTGAATAGTCTGCCCCCTCGGTCCAATATAGATCTGCATATTAAGCTGCTTCGGCGCATTCACAGCAAACTTCTGAAACGCCATCAAGCCCTCAACAGCTTCGTTCTCGTTCCAATCAAGTTCAATGCTGAATGGC
The DNA here is from genome assembly GCA_002982035.1 of Fusarium algeriense. Lineage (NCBI taxonomy): Eukaryota > Fungi > Ascomycota > Sordariomycetes > Hypocreales > Nectriaceae > Fusarium > Fusarium algeriense. Next base: position 21,016 of record PVPY01000259.1, on the reverse strand, counting down.
GTAACTGTATCAGGTGCTTTGATCGTCTGGAAGTCAAGTTCAACCACAATTCCGTAAGAAGAACCCGCACCACGAAGAGCCCACATCAGATCGTGGTCTCCCCCTTCTCCATTTGCAGCGTATGTTCGTGTTCCGTTGGCGAGGATTATGGTTGCGCCGGTGAAAGTGTCGAGTGTGAGGCCGTAGGTTCGTGAGGCGAAGCCATAACCTCCATGAAGAGCATGACCAGCAATGCCCACACTGCCTGCGTCAGTCTTTGAACCGATTGGAAGAGAGGCGAATTTCTTACCCTGGGCAACTTCCATGGGGGAGAGCTCTCTGTCCAAGCCTATACAGCTCCGTCGCAACATGTCCCAGCCGAGCACCAGCCTGAATGTTGACACCCATGTATTTGTTCAGCACAACTTCGTCCATACTATCCATCACGATCACAAGATGACCTGACTCGCCGCCGTAGCCGAAAGAACCATAGCTATGGCCGCCGCCCTTGGCGCTGACTCGTACGTTGTACTGATTACCGCACTTGACAGCATCTTGGACATGGTTAACGGTGGTAGGGATTGCAACTGCAGCGGGGGTATAGGCTAGACGAAGATTGTAAGGTCTGACTTCTTGGGTCCATTGGGGTGAGTTGGGGCGGATGTAGGGGACTTTCTTGGAGGCGAGACAGTTGTATAGAGCGGTTGAAGTGTTGGCTGGGGAGGTGGATGCTGCGAGAGCCAGAGCTGCTTGGAAGCAGACGAGGAGGAAGGATACCATTATGGCGAGATGACGATGCTCATGAGCTCCATCGGATGGAATTATTCCATTGGGAAATTCATGACCTTATAAGCTTGGGTCTTTGGCTGTTGATCGTTTCTTTTTGCGAAAACGAGATGTCTCATCTTCAGCCATTCCGTTGGTCTGAGCATAATTGAGGCTTCTTCTTTACGAGGTGGAAATTATCCATGCATGACGGGATGCATTCATGAGAGTTGATCAAGAGCTGAACTTTGCTCTGTGCTAGGGTTGAAAATGTTTCAAGCGCACGTTTCTTCTAACGGCCCGGGAGTTCTTTGAGTCAGTCTATTGCCGCATGAACTCCAGTTTCTGGTCCATTTTGTAAATCGATGCCACTATTGCCGCCCTTGAGTATATAAACGAGCTTCACTGCCGAAAGCACTCTCGTCTTAGATTATGTGAATCGTTTTACGAGGGTATATCTCAAGCATTCTACGGCCGTGAACAGAAACAACCATACATCTCGATGTTCCCATCTTCCCCTGAGGCCTTCCAACACAGTGACACCAACCCCAGCCTCGCGTAGCACAACCACGCATGTCAGCAATTGTGTTACCAAAACTACCCGTCCCCTCTCCCGAGCCAACTCATACCACGTTATGTCCCTCATTCACACAATACGGGGTTCACATCTCTGCCATTAGTGCCTATTGTTGTTGCATCGCATGTAGACTCAGCTCGAGTCCATCTGCACTTTATTTTCGTGGTTAAAATAACTTGCTGGCTGCTCTGATGTGGTTTGCCGAATGAGTACGCCTTGGTGTTACACAGCGCTGTTGTGCGAAGATCTAATGCCAGGAACCGAAGCCCAATGCAGGCTCTCCCGATAACACGAAGAGTATCGTTCGAGTGATATGTGATTGGGATCAGCTATTTAATAATAGAATGCGTAGCAAGCCATGAGCTATTGTTACATCAGCTTCCCATCCCTGAGTGAAGGATGAAGAAGTGTGCTTGCACAAGACTCTATGGCATCTCGACACACAAACTTCAACAAACTTCATCATTTCTATCTTTCCCCAGGTTTCCCAGGTCACTTGCTCAAGTTGCCTCGAACCCTCTGCTGTTAGACAACGTCAAGTCCTTTATCGCACCACATCCCCATCCACAAATAAGGCTTGAACAACTCTTCAAGTCTGTTTGTTCAACGCAGCACCGTGACTGTGTCCTCCAGAAATAAGCTGTCGTCGATCTCTAATAGAGTATTATGCTGTGAGAGTCTGGTCAGTGATTTATAATCATCACCACAACTCGTGCTCGTCTCGTCTACTGTTGCCCTGTGTAAGAATTGTTGCCAAGTGTCCGCGCGGTCCATCGATCTAGTAGACTTCAGAGTGCAGGCCAAAGATGGACATGATAAGCTACCAATCACTCCATAGTTGCACTTTATAATATATATCAGCGCTATTAGAGATATTGCTCAGGCTTTGACAGCGGAAGGTCTTGATTATGCATCATTTTCTAACTGCAAGAAACAATCAAGGAGTTTGTGCACTCTCTACCTTTAATTGACTGCTCAATTCAATCTAACGTAGCTGTAACTCACTCTACACCTTCAACATCTTCTCCCTCCGATCACAGAAACACTGTTAGAGTAGCTTCACCTTCACCAGTTGTTAGAACCACAACATCACTCTCCTAAACCAATGCCTATCACAGCACCGCTACAACCCATTCACAAGCAACAAGACCCTGATCAACATCCTCCATCTATTTCTCCTCTATCACAACCTCCCCACCCGTCAAAGTCAACATCGTAGCACAGCATCACATTGACACATCCCCACAACCCCAGAACTTCAAGTGAAACACTTCCCCAGAATCTCACAATCCAATTGCATTCCCACCACCTCTGTGAACTAAAACGCGTGTTCCTGCAGTGCTTCAATGCCAGTTGTCCAAGTTGAACCCCGTGAATCTGCGTTTCTTCGAGCGTGATGTGAAGGCATGCTACTCTCTCCTCTGAGCAACGGGCGCCCGAGACCTCGCGAGATGAAGCAGTGAATCACTGTCTCTCCACCAAATACCAACTATAAGAAGCCCTCTCTCTTCCAACTTCTGACTTTCCCTTCTCCTTCATCATCAACAGCTTCACTCCTTCAAGCAACACCAAAGCCTTCAAGCACTTTACACTCTCTCAGCACACTCACTACACCACCACAAGTCACACTTCCTACATCACCAGAACACTCCCTTCAACAATCGTCAAGATGTTCTCCAAGCTCTTCCTCCTCGCCCTTCCCTTCGTCCTCGCAGCTCCAGCTGTCAAGCGCACCGAAGGTGACATCACCTTCTACACCCCCGGCAAGGGCGCCTGTGCTCAAACCCACGGCGAAGACGACATGGTCGTTGCCGTTGGCGCAAACCTCTTTGACACGAGCGATGTGTGTGGCAAGGTCATCGAACTTGGGGGCGATGCTGGTACAGTAGTCCTCACTGTCGTCGAGTAAGTATTCCCCCCTCTACTTCTTGACGAACTCTGCTAATGTGTTTGTTACAGTCGCTGCGAGGGCTGCAAGGACACCGATCTCGATGTCTCCCCTGCTGCCTTTGAGGATGCCATTGGACCCCAGGAGATTGGACGAGGCAAGGGAACTTGGGCTTTCGTCTAAACGCCATCGTTCTTTATGAGACCTCGACTTTTGGAACGACTCATTTGAGGAATGACTTTCTCTTCTTGTACACATTTTTCACAACAGCCGAACATATGGGAGGCATTTTGATGGGGACATGGATGATGAACTGCTAGCATTAGCAAGGCGAAATGGAACAAACTCAATATAGTTCAATTCACTCACTCTGACATGTGATAAGCACCGGCTTCATTGTAATGTGTGAATTGATTCTGTCAATCTATGCTAAACTCGCTTTGATGCCCCAAGCTATCATGATTTAGCTATGCCGAAATGCGCCCCTGTTAACCATAATCCATTGTCCGAGCCACCCAATCCATCCGCCAAAGAAAACAAATCGTAGTGCCCATGTTAAGAATAAGAAAATCCAACGCCTGTTTGTGGTTTGCCTCTGATTCGGCTGTGGTGCGTGTGAGCATTCTGACGCCCTGCTAAGAAATACTGTGTATGCAAATGTTATGCCGTCATAAATCCAAATCTCCTAGCCTTGTTTATTTTTAAGACCAAACCACCTTCTCTTGCCTCCTGCTCCTGCTGCTCGCGGGCTATCTACTTGCTCTGAAGTATCCCTGTCCATTCTTGGTGTGCCTGGAGTACCTGGCTCCTGGCTCATAATGGAATCGTCACCAACATCAGCCGAGGTATGCCGACCGTGACGAGAGCTTCGCATAATTGGTGGTGGTGTCGCGCTGTCGCGGTCCTCATCTGCTACGCCTGTCCGACTGATCCATGGTGGAAGTCCACTTGCGCCATTAACGCTTGAGGATAATCCATTGGGTGGTGGCTCAGTAGGTCCGGTCTCTGAAGTTGGAGTAGGGGATGGGGCAGCAGTTGACGACCGTCGGAAGAACTTTGCGAACTTGTTCTGAGCGGGCTGGCCTGTGATGGGTGGGTAATGGTTCTTCTTCTGTTCGCCGGCAGGCGGTGCTTGAGTTTGCGTTTCCGCTCTCAACTGGAAATCGTCACTGTTCCTCCTCTGGTGTCTCTTCTTACGACCTGACTTAGAGGCCTTTGAATTGGCCGGTCGACTTAAAATCGAGGTTTTAAGCTGTGCCGCTGTCTGGGCATTCAAACTTGATCGCCTGTTGGGAGGTGGCGGAGGCAACGAGGCCGAGAAGAGTTCCTGTTGAACAGGGAACAAATTTCTAATCATTTCAGAGTCTGCAATACTCGCACCTCCATGGCCACTTCCAGGTCCATACATGGCTTCCATCGACCAGCCGCCCTTAGTCGCGCTCGAGGGAAAGCTGAATAGATCAGGTGAAGCTCGTCCGCCATTCTTATTGGGCTTGGCGCTCTCGCGCATCCAGATATCGAGGCTCGAGTCGAGAGAATCTACGTCTGAATCATCGCTATCGGTATCCCAATCATTTCCTCGTCGGTTCGATATGGTCGTTTCATCAGCGGAACGAGGACGCTGGATTGACCTTCCACGGTTCTCGACATAAGCTCTGTTATTCAGATCGATAATGTGAGCAGAAGCCTTGACTGCGCGCATAGGCTCCTGTAGTTGAACGCCCGAATGCATACCCATGCTGCTTTCATTCTCGGATGTCTCTGAGAGAGCACCATGGCTTCGTTGCATTGTAGGATGCTTGGACAGTGTGTCATTGGAGTTCTGGAATCGTCGCAGTGTGGATGTTGAGATGGTGTCTGGTGTTGGTGGTAGGTGCTGGTCATGTAACCTAACACCACCAGGTGCATCCGTAATGACTCTCCGAAGCGACTCGCGTTTCTCTTCCTTGGTACGTCGATGGTTGGCGGGGGCAGTAGAACGACCAGTGAACACATCGGAATCATCCTTATCCCGATTTTGGGATCGTTCTTCCACCTTCTTAGGAGCGTGCTTTCGATCAGTCTTCCGCGCGGGAGAGCTGTACTCAATCACATCGTTGATGGAGTCGAACTGCGGTTGGTGAGTCGAGAGAGAGTTCGATCGAGCTGATCTGTTAGGGGAGACGTGAGTCTTGACAAACGCTGTCTTGGGCCTGTTGATAGTACTGGCTTTAGCTGGAAGACTATCAGCACCATCTAGAGCAAGAGGCTCATCCACATCTTGCATGCCGCTATTATCGTGTTCTTTGGATCCATACACGCTGACAAAAGAGCTCTCACTCAAAACGCTCAGACTTGGGCTACCCAGGGCTGTGCTGCGGCCGTTATCGGCTTCACCAGAACCCTCAGGGACTTGCGCAAGACTGAGAATACTACCCCTAGTTCCAAGATAGACATTCCGTAGGTTCTCAGTCGTCTCGCTGTGGTCGGAAAGGAAACTCGGCATGCGATTGATAACCTTACCGCCTCCCATTTGCTTCATCATGTCCGGCGATTGAGTAGCAGGTCTGCTGGGGTCTTCGTAGCATGGGTCGAAAGTGGGTGCGGCATACTGGCCTTCGGCTTCGATCTGCTCGATGATGGAACGTTCTTTGGCGTATTGTTCAAGCCTGGCTTCAAGAGTCACGATCATGGCGACCGCTTCTTCAATTGCCTTGTCGCGCTTTTCCACCTCGGCTGAAAGATGATCGTTCATCTCTTCAGCTCGTGACTTTTCTATCTCCAGAGTCTCAACCTTTTCTTCCAATGCGGTTTGTCGCTCCCGGCGGTGATATAGTTCCAATTTGAGGTCAAAGTTCTTTTTGTGAAGCGATGAAATGACCTACTTCCTGTTAGTCAATGGGCTAATTGCTCAGATTGGGTATCCTACCTGCTCCATATCCTTCACCCCCAGGCCTTTCTTTTTGCTGGATTCGCTTCCAGCGGCGGATAGAGGTCGATGTCCATCAGACTCCAAATTCTTAATGGGAGAACCGAGGCTTCGACTGAATTCGCCCGAAGAGTTCACATCGGTGCTGCGCGACCACGTAGTCGACCGATCACTCTCAGCCATGCGCGATTGCTGGAGCTTCTCTTGAAGGAATGATGATATAGCAATTTGTCGCGCGGACTCGCTGCTAGCTTCTCTGGTTAAGCGCGGCGTTCGGGTCGCTGTTCGTGGAGTAGTACTGGCTGGTCTTTGACCTTGACAAGTGGCATGATAGAGTCGGTGGGAGTGTTGCGATTGAGATAGATTAGGTGATCCAGGAGCATGCGACGACGACAAGCCAGTATGTGCGGTATGCATTGTAGCTCTGGTGTTGGTAGTACTTGTTGAGGATCGAGAAGCGGTTCTTCCATAGGAAGACCGCGAAGGAGGTCGTTCCATCGTTAGATGGTGGGACGACATTAGGTATCAAGAGTGATTAGGTATCGAGTTTGTAGGGAGCGCAGCTCAAGTCTGCAAACGCTGAGGTACAGTCCAGCTTGAACCTCAAAGGGCAAGCTCAATTTCGCAAATGTAGATATTAGATGTACAAAGGGCGATTAGACAGTCGTCGAGATGTCTATGGCATATCGAACTGATCGCGTGTCTTTGGTTTAGATCACGATGAGCAAGTTTGATTCACTTCATCGCGGATTGTACCCAACAACTTTCGGGTATTGTCGCAGGAAGCGAATGAGATACGTATGATGCTAATTTAACGATGATTGGTGTAGTTTGTTTCGAGCTTGTGGTCGGTCGGTTGCAGATGACCTATAGAGTACGTTCAGGCTCTGATCCCAATGCCTTTAAACAAAGACGATTGTCGCAAAGTATGTACAATCTCGGTTCGTTTACGTTGGGAGGTATGACAGCTGAAGACGATTAAGTGCGTCTTAGTCGAATGATGGTCTCGTAGGAGGGCGTGACGTGATGTTGGACACAGATTCAAGGTTGATGACCAAAGGAGAAAGATTGCAACGAGGGAGAGAATGCTAATCGTTGGGTTCGAATGTTTATCGGACTCCCCGTGGTCTTTGGTGGGGAGTAAGGGACAGGAGGTTGCGATGCAAGGGAGAAAGGACGTTCGGGTACGTAATGCGTAAGGGTCAAAGATACGTTACGTAGTGGAGAGTCGATCCAATCTCGCGATTCTAGGTTTAAAAGCAAGGGCAAAGCGAGGATGAGTGAAGATCACGAAGGAGAGAGCACAGGAGAGAAATTGGGTTGGTGTAAGGGTATGTCTGAGATGGTCTTATTGGCATGGAACTTTTCTTTCTTCTGCCAAACACACACAAGCTCAGCCAATTCGATTCATTCATTCCTGGCAATGGCACGGTGGACCACCACCCGCTGAGAGTTGGGTCTAGGGGACCCCCCCGCATTAGTGCGATAGCAAAAAAGTCAGGCACCAGAATTTAGGGCCAGGTTTCTACTGTTAGCGCGTTAATGCCGGGATGTGATGTCTTGGGTTGGGTGGTATTTGCACAAACTGAGCTAGCTAGACTTGATATAAAACGCTAGATTCACTTCTGCCGAGTTGTGTTGCAGTGAAGGGCGGGCGGCGCGTCTTAATTACAGACCCTTGGACGTGTTCTCTACGTGACAGCGTGTAAGAATATAACGCGAGGTGTGCCATGGATCTACGGATACGGTATTACCGGCTGAAGAGTGGGGGGTTGAACCATACGAGTCCTTGCTTTTAATCGACATTACATTCTTTGCAGCGTCAACCAATCCAAAAGCCCAAGTCTGGCCTGTGCTGTTTGTTGACGTGATGGTTACCAGAGCAAACATGTCATCTAATCTCGATTTTTCCATCTCTATCATGCCATTGATGGTCGTCTTTTCTCAAATCTGTCAGATTCATTCTCTCCCATCTTGTTCACAGCCAACCACTTCAACTTCAGCACTCTCACACCACTAACAAGCTCTACATCCCTCCATCACTTCCCTCTGTCCCCAATCAACGCCAATCATAAACAGTTCCACCGGCTTGGGGAGCATGGACCCCCGGGGTCCCGGCGAGCGGCCCGTGCTCCGAGCAGGGGGAAACTTGACCCATGTCGTCACTTTTCCTTCTTCTTTTTCAGGCGCTTCCTTCGTCTGCTGTGATTGTGATTGAGAGATTCATGTGACCAATTGCTTTGCTTTTGCGAAAGGACATTTTTCCTTAAACGTTGAGTTTATCGGAGGTGGCTTGATAAGAGAGAACAAACATGCAGCAAGGAGCAAACTGTCACTCTCTTATTCCCTCCAATGTCTCTGTTTCAAGTTGTCCTAGACATCAGCCATTGAACCAGCATCAAGCGAACCCCTCAAGGTTTATCCGTCTTACTCGCATCAACTATCACTCACAAGAACTATAACATCCAATTGTTAAGTTCCCTCTCGTATTGCCTCTTGCAAGAATCCGTATGCATCGGTCCGCTTAGTATGTTTGCTAGCTTCAGGCTTCAAAGAGAAAACTCCCGTCCCGTCCCAACCCAAGCCCCTCCAAACTCCCCATGGAAAAAAGTCTAAAAGTTGTGGACTTAAACCTTTGACGGAAATGGTGCAGAATTCTTGCTCCGACTGCCGGAGTCCGTCCGTCTCACTTAAGCCCTTCCCGCTATTGCCGTGAAACTCGAGACGCTCAGACTTCAGCGTTACCAAAGTATCAACCGCATTCAACAGACAAAAGATCTTGGGTCTTTAACAGAGTTCTTCTAAACCGTGTCTTCTCGTTGATATCCCCTTTCTAGATGCGCCAAAGTGGAACCCTGGCTTAACGGCTGAGGTCTGCATACCGCCTGTTGGCTGGCCGTAACTCAATCGTACAACATTGACCGGCGAGTGGTGCAATTAAGAGCAAACATTTTCCAAGCGGTCAATCGCGACTAACATATTCCTGGTAGATCGCTGGCCACACGCACCTTACAGTAGATCTAGACCGGCAAACTACACCAATGGTGTTCAAGCCATGAACTAAATAGCTGCACTTCTCTTTGTTCAACGACATGGCGCTAGACTACGACTACTGTGGCATTCCATATGCGTCCAGCTGACTGCGAATACCAGGCCGCAAACATCATCTTCACCATGACAATTCTTTTGACTTCGTAGAGATGAGAATCTAGATGTGTTGCCTCCCATTAACGTGCCGTCCATTGCGAAATAGTAGAACGTAATTATACATGATCATATACTTGTAACAACAGGACGTGATCGTATCATTCATAATAGACTCGAAACGATGGGACAGAGAGGCCTCTGGTTACTGCTTGTTGTACTTTTGTCTGAGAGTACCGAGACATAATCCCGCGCTTCTCGTTTATCTCAAACACGGTAGTGGCTGAGCGGGGGATCATCACACTTATCACATTCTCTTAGATTACCTGGCGCAGATATTTCCGTATAAGCAACCTCTTAGGCCTTGCCAGGGAGAGTGCGTGTGAAGTTGAGGGTGTGTGGAGGCGATCAGATGTGACGGAGTTCTCATCGAGGAACACCAGCACCGGTGGTTGGGAATCAACGGGTGAGAATTCGTGCTTCAAAAAAGTGACTCGTTCTGCGCGCCTATCACATTGATGACAGTGTGCTTCTACATTGCCCAGCTAAGATCACCCATCACTTGCCAGGGAGGGCCTCCGAACATGACTAAATTCGAAAGAACTGATGACCTGTTATTCTATAATCTCTGAAAGCTTGTCCTCGAATGCATCATCCTCAAATAGTGTTTGCAGTCGACAAACCCTGGGCAGCAAAAGCACTTTTCGATGAGGATGGGATCTTCTTTTTGGCAGCATACAGTAGTGGGAACAATCATTTATCGAGCTTCTGTCGTCAAATCCTTTGTCAATGCCCAAGTTACAATCCTACTTAATAGATCAACGATGTTACTGTGCTAAGGCTGAGAAGCCAAAGCGGGTATCTGCAATATTGCGAGATGCGAACCATCATTCTCTGTGGGAGAACGCCCTTGAAAAGAAGTAGAAGTAGTTTGCCCCCATTTCATTTCATTTGAGTTCATTCCTAGTATGGGTGATGATCTCAGCAACTCCATCAAGACAGGAATCAGGAGGCCTCTACTAGGGGATGATATAAGGTTACCAGTACCAATGCAGTGAGCCCCAGATCGGACATTCAACCAACTTCTGGATGATTTTGATGCATGAGAGCTTGTAGTCGTGGATCAATCCAGTTTATTCTTGAGTCGAGGCAAGTGTTGCCTTGGTCAGACTTACAGTCAAAGGTTCAGGAAGACTAAATCTCAATTCCTCAGGGAAGGATGATCACTATCAGCGACGCTCTTTACGATAGCAACCCGAACGATGTCGGCTCCAACTATGGGTGCATTGTCGCCATGGAATTGGTTCAACAGGTTTGGACCAAGCATCTTTGTCACTTAGATACCCTGTTCACATAGCATAGAGCATCCAAAAGAGTCAATCAGATCTCTCCAAGTCGAACGCGCTCAACTCGCCAGTATAAACATTACATCGCATCGTGCTCAAGATAAATTAAAGCAAGTTTTATCACACTTGTTTATTCACTCTATAGCAAGGACTCCTTTGAAACGCCATTTATCTTCAAGCAAAATCATCATATCTCTACAATTCATCCTTCTTCTTAAAGAACTCCTCCTGACTCCCCTCCGCCTCCTCCCCTCCTTTCTCCTTTTCAGCCTTCTTCTCCGCCTTGGCCTTATTCAACGCTTCACTCTCCTTCTTCAACTTGGCCTTGTTCTTAGCAAGCTCCTCCTCATCTGCATCAATATACCCTCTCAACTCCTTCTCACCACCAGGTAACTCCACGAGCTCGAGTTTCCATCCGTATTTCCCTGCTAGTTTCTTCATGCGCTCTGTCATCTCTTTGACTGTGGAGGGTTTAAGGTCTAGGCGCTCGAGTTCTTCGGTGCTGAGAAGTTTTACTTCACCGCCGTCTTCTTTGCTCTTGCCGGATGCGACAATTTCGATGAAGCGCTCGCCGTCTGTGTCGGTGTTGGAGAAGTAGCTTCGTGGGGGGGACAACTTGGCGGGTGGTTTGCCTGCTTCGTCAGCGCCGGAGAGGACATTGCGGGCGCCTACAATGACGCCACCGATGTTCACCGGTTCCTTTGCTGCATCTTGAGACTTGGTCTCCTCCGATTTGGCTTCTTCGCCCTCCTTCTTCAGTGGCTCCTGCGCCTCTGTGTCTTTCAGGGGTATCGCTTGATCCAGCAAAGGAGTTTCGCCGTTCTCGCCAACGATAAGCTTGCATGAAATTGGATTCGCTCTGGTCTCCTCAGGAGGCAAGAAAGCAACATCGTTGCAGAGACGTGGAGTGTTGACCACCATGAGATAAGCACAGATCGTGACCTCCTTGATCCATCCGATCCTGTCAGTCTTCATGCCTGGCACGCAATGATACTGGACCTCGATTGTTCGCTCCCTACCCGTCAAATCGCAGATCGTTCCACCTTCTAGCCTCTGCACCAGATATCGCTGATCTCCTTTAACCTGTAACTCCGCCGGTGGTGGGTTCTCGATGCCGTTCAACTTTGCTTGATGCGCAGCGTTGGCGGGAATCGCAGGGACTTTACCGAGCGTATAGTCCATGGTGTTGGGGTCGCGCTTGGGAGGCTGACCGTTTGGTATAGATGGGAGGGCGTGGAACTGGACGATCTCGCGGTTGTTGCAGAAGCTGTAGCTCCACCATCCTGACATGAAGTATAGACATGAGTTTTCTAGTTGTGAAAGAAGTTCCCATCCACTAGCTGTCGCCCGGGTAAGTTCGCGAGCTTCTTCAGCCTTGGCCAGCTCGTTTGCGGTTTTGTTCTCGGGTTCGGGGGGTTGGATAATGGGAATAGAGCAAAGGTATTCGTGGGGAGGTAGTTTCATCAGTTCGTATGTGTGCGACGGACCATTTTGGCCCTGGTTGTCGCCTTCATTGTCGCGTTCGTCAGCTTCCCGAGCTTGATCAAGTGTTGATTGCGCAAAGTCGGCAGAGTAGGTAGGGTGTTGACTATCCAGCAGTGAATGTGCTTCTTTTTCGGAAATGTATTGACTATCGAATACTACTTCGAACTACAAACGTTGAGCTTTAATACAAGGTAGTCAACGAGGGGTAGCTTACCTGGGGGTATGTCAACAAGTCCTTGTGGATGCTGAAACCCGGGGAACGAGCTCCAACAAGCTGGACAGTAGCCAGCAAAAACAAGTTGAAGCGGCGCATTATGCCGTGGTAAGCCGGCGATAGCTCACATAGAGCTCAAGAAATTTCCAGCGCAGAAATGAAGTGTCAAAGCAATACAGCAATGCACTCTACTCTACAGGTTTGCTAAGCGTTAGTGGGAGAGGTGTCATGATGAGCCGAGCTGTGGAGTTTAGCCCGCCCCAGGTCGTCATGACTAAGCCGATATTTTGCCGGTATCAGATAAACGGTGAGAGAGACACGGGAGGGTCCAGTTGTTCTCCGACAACTTTCTTCCGGATACCGCGCGACCAGGGACATTTTACGGTCTGAAAGCTCCGGAGCTCAGGAGATGAAGAGGGGCCGAGTATCGGTAACGCCGTGGGAATGAGTTTAGTGTTTGTTTGTTTTTGGAAACATTAATAATAATCCCGACATTGGTCAATGTCTAGATACAGCGCTGACATTACATCACAGCTCATTTCTCTTCGTCTCCTGAGAATTACATTCAGAAATTACTGTTTGATGAGATAGTGAGACAATGAGAGTCAATTTCCAACCTATGCAGAAGCACAGACACAGGCATAAGTTGAGCTTCATCGTGGCATTATGATGCCAACAATGATCAACACCAAGCCATAAACTTCACGATGCTCTGATGATATCTCTACGGAAACAGCATGAGCTTACTCTGTAATCTGATTGCAGGCTAATAATTCCTCGAGTTGTCATTTAACCTTATCCAAGATACAATCTTGAGCCTTTGCAAAGTATCTGAGACAGCGTTACAATGGCAATAATGATCAACACCACAGACTCATCAACACGTGCCCTTCCTGAGAACATCCTCGCTTCGGCGCAGAACCGGCGTTCAGGAGAAACTCCCGTGACCTGAACACGTGTCGAGTGGAAATTCTCTTCCTTCATGGCCTGCTAGCTCAAACAGTGGAACACAAATCCAAGCAGGCAGGGTCTTGCTTCTCCACGAGATTCACGAGTTTCATCTCTCGATCTCAGAGTTGTCGGGCCGCTAGCAGCAGAAATTTGACAGCGAATACCCAGCGAGGTCAAGTTAACGTTACTCATATTAGGCTTTTCTGACGTAGTTTTGTTGCTGTGGGATAGCGCTAGATGTCCATCATAGCATGACATTGAGCTTTGGTCTGTATTAGACCCCAGTGTTTTGTCTCATTTGAGTGCCGTAGCTCGCAAACTGACGACTACCGGCAGGAGTTTGCGTAGCAGTATGGAGAACGGTTCGTCGCAAGGCACAGCCCTAGTGAACGACGCTTGCTTAGTCTTGGTTGACAGACTTATTACTCATGCGCCTAGGGACGGGTTTGATGTTGAATGAATGTCTCAGACATGGGAACTCCTGGTAATAATGCCTTTTGGTCTAGTATTTTGGGTTAGTATGAACGCTTTGGCTTAAGGTACACGCAATATAGCGGCTTATGAGTTTGATGTGGTGATGCAGGGTAGTTGAAACAAAAGATCCAACGTCAGTCGGGATTTGAGTAACAATCACAATATAGTCCTTATCACACGCTATTAAACTTTCAATAACCGTTAGCCCGGGGTAAATTTTGAGTTTAGCCTGGTCCCGTGCTGTAATTAGTGGAAGGCTTTTAAATTGTTGTTGAAGTTCTCAGCACTTTACTTTCAGCCTCTATCAATCTCACATCTCATTTAATCTCATCTCGATGAAGCGTGCAAATAACGTGAAATTGCACATGAACTCGCACGTGCACATCGCGTGTGAGATCGACGTGAAAAAAAAATGAAAAAAAAACTGCCAACGCATCAATGAGTCTGAAATGGGGGACATTGTTTTGCACGTGCGCATTCGCCCGCACGGCCATGAAGCTTTCAGTGGAACGTTTCCATCCATGATCTGCGAAATTTCAAGTTGAGACGGGGGTTGAGCCTGCATGATCACCGCAAGGAAAAAAAGATTTCGAGGTCAGAGCATTTACTAAAGTTAGTGGAACATTATCTGTGAAGGGCATCATCTCGGAGAAAATGCTACGAAGGTTGAGACTATTGAGGCCGGAAGATGTTCCGTGCAGAAGACAATTTCGTGATGAAGGGGGCAAACTATAGCACGGAACTTATGGACGAGCGCCAATTGCTACCATTTCCTTTTTTGTTTCTTGTCAGAGCACAGCAGCATGTAGATAGCGCCAAGCTTTATCAGTTCGAGTCAGAAAGAATCAGATGCCTGCATGACACACAATACTAGGGCGATTCCCCAACCAAACGGAAACAGTTCTCAGGTTTTGGGTGATGAAGATCATTAGGTCTAGACTGCGGTGGTGTTAGTATCCAAAGAAGATCATCATCATCGCTGGAGCAAGGGCACCCGGCATGTTGCATTGAGGTTATTTGCGTAGTCAGAGACACAAACTAAACCCGAAAAGATGGTGTCCTTGATCTGGCAAAGGCAAAGGATTATCTCTCTCCCGTACGGTCCAACGTTGGTTAGTTAGCCATGGATGGGATGGCGCCGTCTGCCCGTCCGCCTCACTCTATGCGACCGCGGGAGCCAATCGAGATGTAGTGTGGGTGTGCCTGACCACTCTCGACAGCCAATCGATGAGTGCCCCGTCTCAGTGATTGATTGCCTCGTTTTGCGTAAAGTGGTGGGTGCTAAAGGAGATGGAGTGTGGGCTTATGTGCAGGGAGGGGATTCTTCCCGCTGGAGATGGGGCTCGTTGAAACCAAACCCGTTTGGGAGCATGGGCTGGCGATGGCATCTTTTTGTGAGAGCTCAGTTGTAAAAAGATGAAAATAAATCATATCAGAAACATCTTGGTCACGATTGAGATGATCCCTGAGGATCTAGGGAAATCGATAACATTTCTCTTCTGCTTGTTACAGCGTAGAGCAAGGGTTCTCAGCTGAGTTTGCTCAACACATACGTTGGCGGCACATTATTGTTCCTGGTGGAACGCCCAGTTTGAGAAGCAGGGAAAATTGTATGGTGATCAGCGTCCCGCCGCTGCCAGCCGGCTCTTGGAATTAGCTTCTCTTGCAAATACCGTAAAGCAATCGAGATGATCTCGTGTACGAGGTAATCTCATAACCTCCCGTCTGTGTGTTGAACAGGGCTGAAAATAACAACAATCATTTACCGTATTTGAAGGCATCACGTATGTTCATCAAACTTACATTACCTCCCCGGTCGGGAATATCCTCAAACGAGCTAAAACAGAAGAGTCCCTCTTCTATCCGTGTCCTCTCCGGGAACTGACAGCAGAAGCGTGCAGCCGGTCAGCGAATCTAGCGGGTTAGCGCATGACATGCTCACACCGCGCTTGTTGTGCTGTTGAGCCTAGAGATGGACAAATTGGATTGCCTGGTTTTGGAGCGATTTTGCGCTTCTGATGTCGGATCAGATCCGCCCTCCCCATGGTGCCCGCTTGATATGAACGTTGTCACTGTCGTTTTGGAGGATGCGCCATGACATCCATCTCAGTCACCGTCAGAAGGGACCTTGGTCATGTTTGCTTTTTTCTAACTGATTCGTACCCTGTAGCTAGGATCGATAAATGCCGTCATGGCGTTGAGCTTCAAGTTGAGTTTGTATCACGTTGCTTCTCTTTTCTCCTCTCTCCTGAATTTTCCATTCTTTTTCCTTCTGTTTTCTCACAGCCATGATGATGCTGTGCCGCTTATTACGTAGACTTTTGAAAGATGGCGGTCGGAAACTGAGGGAGAGAAAAAAAAAAGAAAAAAAAAGATGTGAGATGTCAGAAGATATGCAGCTTGCCGTTTGTCTGACTTGGGAGGTGAAAAGTCCTAGATTATTGGAATTCAGCACAGATCAAGTGCTATACGTACGGACATGAATTAATTCCATATGCCGAGTAAATAATACACAGCCCACCACTTTTGACGCAGGTGAGCCTCTTGCTTGCGACAAAGATGCCTCGTTTCAACGCATCTCGTGGACGGCATAGCATAGCATGGCATGGCATAGATGAGTTGTACGCGCAACCAGAAACGATGTTGGTAGTGGTCGCTGCAAGCCAGACCTGGGCAGAAACTGGCCTGAACTACCAATTGCAGCAATTCTAACAACGCTCACATCCACCGGGCGTCAGCGACAGGGATGTTTGAGGTGGCTTCTTTGACTCTGTCTTCTTTTTTTGGCATGAGACGCCACTACCCGGGGGGTTGTTTTATTAGCATGGATGAATGGACCTTGGGGGACAGCGGGCTCTTGTTCTTCAGCGGCCACCGAACGTTCCGTTTGAGGGTGTTTTTAGTGGTGTCGTGCCTCTGCAGTGACCATTGGTACAGTGGGGGGGACCGCTGTAAGGAGATATGCCCACGCGCTGGGACTGGGACTGTTTAGTGAGTGAGTTGGCTGTCGTCACGCGTGCTGTTTGTGCCTTTGACCATTCCCTTCTCATACTGGCTTGGTCCACTTCGTATCCCGTCGCATCCCGTCGCATCCCATTTTCATGTTTGTTTCAATGGATCTCACTCAACAACAGCGGCATCTGCTGAAGAAGCATCATAACCATCTCCACAAGCTTCTTTTTTGCGACAAGTCTTATTGCCATCGGAAGTAGATCTTTGACTTGCATGTCGTTTCTTTTCATCCCCTCATTTCGATGTCTGATCAGACCACTCGGGCACAATTACATACTTCTCCCAAGTCTGCTGCCAGTCTGCCTAACATAGCAAGATTATCACCAACCAAAAAAGTATGTTCTCTTGACTGACAGAGTGTCAAAACACACCACCAAAGACGCACGCTACATCATCATCATCATCACACACCCATGCATGGTGCTGTCTGTATGCACTGCATTTTCCGCCAGAACCAGGCCAAGCCTAATTAGACCGCCCACCCACAGAGCAAAGACCAGAGACACAGATTTGTTCTTAACCTTCCTTACCTTACAGAGTACACACCGCAGTGTAACACCCTTGAATATCCTTCACTACATCCCTGCAAATATCCCTGTCGAGTCTGGGTGGGGCCCCATTGGAAGCCTCATTCAGAACGACTGGGCCGCCTGTTCTCTCCATCCTGGCTCACTATTAATCCTCCATCCCATCCGCATCTCATTCACCTTCTTTTCTTCGTCTCGTCGTCTCTCTCTCGACTCCCGATAATCCAATATCCCACTTTTTTTAATCTTTCGCCTGTGGCAAGCCGTTTTAACTTGTCCTACCTCAACCATTCATTCAATAGTCTCGCCTCGGTTGGGTCTCACTTCAGTTCCATTCTCAGCACCCACTCGCCTTACTTACACTAGAACATCTAAACGTATCAAGGCTATCCCGTCTTCGAATATCTCGCCTCGCACAGCAAACACTATCGCAAGATCTACTATTCAAACAAAACACAAAAAAAAAAAAATGAATTTAGAAAGCGCCAATACTGTCGAGGAGCTACAACGTCAGCTAGATGCCGCCAACGCGCGGAATTCACAGCTCGAGCAGCTCATGCAAACTCAGTTCAGAGGAGACCCTACAGTCTTAAATCAAGTCGCACAAAATTTGTCTCTGGCTCAGCCCGGTTTCCAAATCCAAAGCCATGGCCTCTCAAGTGCACGAAGTAATGGTCTCTCTCGTAGCAAGTCTACAATTGCATATCCCACCCAAGTAAAGTCTGCCATCACGGTAATACATCCTAAGCCCTGTGCCATTCCCATCTTCTAATAATCTCAATAGGAACGACATAATGGCCTTCAGGCACATAAGCGTGAGAGGAGAGCTTTCTCTCAACAGTCTAGCTCCGCTCTCCCCATGAGCCGCAGTGTCTCAAATCGTTCTGAATCTCACATGCCTTTCTCACAGACCGGCAACAGGATAGCACCATTAAGTGCTTCCATGGATCGATTCAACTCTCAAAATGAGTCCAGCAATCTCCCTCTCGAGGGCACATCAGATCGCCTGCCCAGTGTTCATGAGAACCAGCCTCTACTCAACATCGGCATGGATCCCGAAGACTTCCTAAAACAGTGGCCCGAGACAGCTCAAGTCCCCCAGCACTACGACACAACCTACTCGGGACTTGCATATAACATGGTACCTGACGACTCATTTAACAACCTCCCGTCAAGTATTCCGACAAGTTATCCCATGTCTTCTGCTTGTCCATCGATGATATCTGGTCCCTCTGCCGCCGAAGCCGCAAGCCCTTTGACTCGCCAGAACAGCTCTTTCGATAGCTATGGTGTCGGCATGGAGCGCATGGAATCATCACAGTCTCAGGCCGATGCGATGTTTACCCCCGATCTGTCTCCCAGCGCTGTCAACATGTACCCCACTGGCAAACAGTACACCTCTGAGCAGGACCTTTTCGGTCTTGGCGCCAACCTTTCCGCTGCCGACATGCAGTACACCGACTCCAATGGGAACACCTTCATGACATCGCCAGAGTCTACCGATATGGAGCGATCTTGCTCCAACACTAGCATCTCTAGTGTTCGATCAAATGCTTCCAACCTCGAGCGTCGCGCAAAGGAAGCTCGTGAGCGTGTCCTCCAATCAGCCAAGTCTATTCAACTTGCCCCGAAGCCCCAGGACGAGCTAGCCAAGACTGAAGCTCCTGTCACTGCCAACAAGGAGGCCAAGCTTCCCGTCAACAAGAGCAACTACCAGCGTCCCAAGCACCCCAAGGTCTACTGCCATCAGTGTACTGAGCACCCCGATGGTTTCCGAGGTGATCATGAGCTTCGCCGACACGTCAACGCCAAGCATGAGGGTACCGTCAAGAAGTTTGTCTGCCGCGACCCTGCTACTGTCGGCATTGAGAGCAGTGTCAAGGCTATCAACCCTCTGTCCAAGTGCAAGGCATGCGTCTCTGGCAAGGAGTATGGTGCTTACTACAACGCTGCCGCTCATCTTCGTCGTACCCACTTCAAGCCCAAGACTCCCCGCGGCAAGAAGGGTGCTAACAGTGATGAGAAGCGTGGCGGTAAAGGCGGTGGTGACTGGCCTCCCATGAACGAACTCAAGGCTTGGTTCGTTGAGAAGAAGGTCAAAGTTGGCCTGAATGAGTCTCCCATGCCCGAGCAAGATGAGTCTGATGAGATGGTCGATGGTGACATGGAGGGCTCCAGCATGCCTGCTCAGATGGACATGTTTCAGGGCATTGGTAGCAGCATGGCCCCTTTTAACATGGAGACTGGCTACGATCTTGCCGTCGACGGTATTGCTGACCCTGCCATGATGGCTAGTGTTAATGGCGAAGTCGGCGTTCCCGCTCCCATCTCTTCAGCCTCTGGCAACTTTGGCTACTCCCCCTTCAACGGGTCTCCCATTGCCCTCGCTGATAACTATGCCTTCTCCGAGCATGCCACTTCAGCCTACGGCTCCAATCTCTCATCCACCAACACCATCACTCCTGCTACCTTTCAGGAAATGTCTCACATGAGTATGAATGATACTGCCCTCTGGGCTGCTTGAATCTTTGGAGCATGAGAAACGATGATGAATGTCGACTTCTTGCATCGCTGTTATCCCTGCTCCACCGGTTGACGTGCGCTACCGATATCGATCTCAAAGTCGAGTCGTTTCCTAGCACCTCGCGCCTCAAGGGATGAGGATTGCATAAAGAAGAAAACCCAAAAAAATCCACGCGTCCGAGCCCGAGTCCAAGATGAGCCGATACGATAATGGCTCATCTGACTTATACCCTCGCTCGGTGTGCTGTTCTGGTGAACACGCACAAATCTTTCCACAGCAAGGATTCTCTTGCTCATGTTTCAATTCTCCTTCTAACATATAATGATTTTCAGAAGAACCCGTTTTATGATTGCTGTTGTTGCCTTTTCGTATTTCTTATTTCTCTCAACTTTTACTCTATTTTTCAAAATCCTTTTTCTTTACCGTCACGGCGTCGATGATTACAACCTTTCTCTGGTTTATTTTCAGCGAGTCCCTTGGCAAACTAAACTGGTGGATACGTTTTCAAACTGGCTTTCGTCCCTTGACGGGGCGGGCCAACGAGGTTCGACCGCTTGAGCGGTGCGACACCTATACGTTTATTCTCGACGCGATCGAAAGTGCTTCATCGCGTGGCTACGACATATACTGGGCCGGGTACGGTAACTGGTGGGGATTTTCCCAGGAGAGGAAAAAGAGGAGTCGGTTGCATTTATTTTTATTCCTTTCTTTTTCTATCCTGTACATGACAAAGGATGAGGACGGCGTTTTTTTTAATATCGGGAATTGTCAGCGCTCAGCGTTGCATTGCGTTTTTAGAAGGGTTGGGATATGGAACGGTGTTCAGGGAGATAACTATAACTATTGTTGGGGTTTTTTGTAAAGAATCTGAGGGCATGCAGGGAAGTGCCGGGCTTGTCGTTCGGTTGGAACAATACTGAGCGGTTGGGATGGATTAGTACCGTTTGCCTACGGATAGGAGAACCTCGGCTGGCTTCAAGGCGTAGGAGTCGGAGTCAGTAATAGACCGTGCTGGAAATGCACGCTTTTTTATCCCTGAATTGTTCTTGAAACTGAGATTTCTTGTGACTCGACTGAAATCATGGTTCATGTCTTTGTATTCGGGTGTTCGTAGACGCGTAGTGCCTAATGGCAACTCATGGGTATCTCAATCTTCCATCTCTTCATGTCTTCTTAACCTTATCAGTCCACTCCTTGGCCCCCTTAACCCCTTCATGTCCCC
>PVPY01000258.1:0-63759 GCA_002982035.1 Fusarium algeriense | reverse complement strand
GCCGAGTACTCGGGAGGAGGGGGAGTCGGCTTGCTTACAACAGGCGGAGGTGCGGGCTTTCCGGGAGTGGTGGTGCAGCAGCAGCAGCAGATGAGGACATCGGAGGAGGAGCAGTGGGATAAACAGAATCCCCATGAGACTTTGGGTTCTGCGTATAGGTGATAGTGCAGGGACAGTCTGTCCTAAATGTCAGCGAAGCGCCTATATTGAATGGGATATGTAGTATCACTCACTCGTGATGGTTAAATAAGTTGGCTCCGTGACTGTGTAGGTGACGTGCTTATGGTAGACCGTGGTGGGTTCCTATTATAGTCTTAGTCAAGTTGGATTCAACTTACAATATACTTCGACTCACAGGGCAATAAAACGAATAGTCAGAGGTGACAGTAATAACAAGGGTCTCGGCGGTAGTGTGCTCTGTTTCGTTCTTGATGGGCGGTTTCGGGACGGGTGACATTGTCGGAAAAGAGCCAGCGGCAACACTCGCCATGAGCATTAGCACCGGGATAGCGTGAAATTATTTCATCTTTATTCTCAAGATTATGCCTCAGCAAATCAATGTTAATTTCCTGAACGAAGTTTAAGAATGTCAAGAGGTTACTGAAACACTTGATATTGTAGAAAACTGAGCAACCTTTATACTTCTCAGGACTTTACTTGAGAGCGCATATGGAAAACACCGACTATGCGTTCAAATGAAGAGGCTAGGGAATTTCCGAAGCTACATGAACGACGGGAGACTCCGGTGTGATCATAGGTCTGGAGTTGGGCCTCTCGAGTTACGGATATGTATGTCTATTGGAAGAAACCACCTTTCAAAAGGCATTGACCACATGGAACTCTTCTGTAACGGGCCTTTCTCAACGATCCCAAATACAACGTAAAGGATTTCACAATTAGAAAATTTGGGAAAACCAGGCTCGGGTTACGGAACTAGAGTGAATCCTGCAGTTGATGCTAAACATATGTTGTGTTGGCGGACGGAGTCTCCTTGAGATGGTGAACGAACTGGCCGAGATCTGAAGCCATGGTCTCATTTCTCGCTGCAAAACGATGTCATGATCTTCGGCATGAGAGTATCCCTCTTGTGGCTTGATGCTATTGGAATTGGCGGCGAATCCGTACATTGTATATCCACTTGAAACCAGAATGTGGGTTTGAATGAATATCTGGTTTGGATGGTCATACAATATACTTTCTCAGGACTACCAACCAGGCAATCGGAAACAGAAAAAGGATAATGCATCGTGAAAATCACTTATATACAAGGGTATATATAGGATAATTCAGAAACAGTTCAATTCAAATAGACACACGAGCTCATCCGGTTAAGTCGATGTTATTATCATAGATATTAATAGTGTTAAATATAAGGTTAAAAGTAATAAGGTAAGCGACTATAGGGATATATACCTATTCTACTTACCTAATAAGTAAGGGACTATTTATATATATATTTATTATCCTTAATATTTAAGCTTTTAAAATAAAAATAAAAATTAAATAATACTTATTAATTTTTTACAGGGCAGGTGTACCTATTGTCGAATTCGTTGTCTAGGTCACGTGTTGGCGGATGTCACGCAGAAATCACGATCGCGCAGGCTCACCCCGCCTCATCCAAGTTCACTTTGTTTTCACATCAACGAGTTTTCACAATAAAATACTCACGAATTCCTGCATTTGGCAAAGACACTACCCGTATATAGCTTTTCTTCTATGTGTCAAGGAACGATAAGTATGAAAACATGCCAGAGACCTGCGGCAGACTATTTCACTTTAGCCTCAGCATGCCTTATCCCTGGAATCAATCAGAACAAGTCAAGCTGATTGTGTCATACCTGGCATATACTCCTTCTCGACCCCCTCGAGTGGATTCCGGACGATCTATGCACTTGTATCATTTCAATTATCGTCTGGCGACAGTGCTATAACGGGCAATGGACGAACCTTCCTTTCTTTGAATCCCCGAGATACTGCGCGAACACCATCCATCCCCAAGCAGATTGCAATAGTCTAGAGTAGGGTGATGAGACCACGCAAGGTGAACTGTCCTGGCACATTGATATTGATTCGCAAAACGCATGGCAATGGTCTGCTGTCAGCCATTAGCCTGGCGTGATGGGGGAAACGCCATACCTCATATCTTCACCAACCCCTTCAGAAGTCCCGATGCAGAGGCCGACTCGACTTTGAAGCTGCCAAATACTTGGAATTAACCGAGAAGCCGGTAAATCTCTACGAATATCATCGGTTGTTATTGAGATGAATCCAAACAGCATAGTCACTTCCTGTTTCGTCACTTGGGACTTGAGCGTTCCATTTTTAACTTTTTTTTTTTAACCTGTTCAACGATAACCACGCTTTAGATGAGGGATTTCTTTATCACTCCTACTACTTTCTTGGCCACAAACCTTGTTCCAGATCTCTAGGCCGACAACCTATAACATCACGACGGTGGAAAGTTGTCGGCCGACGTGAGCGGACACAACATGAGCTCGGAGTAAGGCTGTGCTTTCCGGCAACGGACCAGATCCAATGTCTTCGGCCTCACCTTAAAGACCACCGGGTTGCCGGCCGGTGCCCGAACTTATGGGCCTTTCCACCTACTACTTGCTCCTGGATTCCGACATCTGAACCTTGCAATTTGCTCAAGCTAAGTAGCGCACGCGAGCTCATGCACCAGATAAACTGAGTCTTCAAGTGGGGAACTTTTGGATGCATGTCGCCTTACTGAGATACCGGTAGTCGAAACCCGGAGGAGAAAATTTCTGTTATTATATTCCGCCACACTGGACTACGACGAGTGCAAGACTGGCCCTAGCTGTCGCATTGAAGAGACTTCTGACAACTTTTATTGAACGAAAGACCAGGTGCCGTGAAGCCTAGCCCCCATTCTGCATGCAGACACATGCAAGAGTGTTTGCAAGAGAATCGGTTCATTTCTGGCAGCTATGATGACTAGCAACGACGGACCTTGTCGCGGACATTGCTGACTAGAAACTAGATTGGATCGACTTTGGTACGAGTGGACATGCAGGACTTGTCATCGACGATACAGCATGAGGCAAGATGCATTCGATCATGTCTGATCGAGAACAGAAACCTCTTTCAGCCTCGGACTGCGATTTGTAAAAGCTTTAACATAATCCTTGTCAAGGGCAGTGATCGGTATATCAACAAAAAACAAAATTTGATGATGTGAACGTCAGACTTCACAACGGAACTCAACGGGGGCCTATGCCAGCCAATGGATGAGAGGGAGCATTTTATGGTACAGTAACAGTCAGTCTTACATGCTTGCACACCGTGGCACACTCGCTTCTTGGCTGCAGAAGTTGCAGAACGGAACCATCTCGGGCTAGACCAACAGTTTGAGAGGGAAGCCAAAGCCGCGCGGCGTTCAAATATTTTATCTCAGTTTCGTACTGTGGCCAACGGCCTAGATCACCAAGACGGAAGAATGTCCGCGACGTTTTGAACGCACCAAGGCGACTTTTGCTTTTGTTCCCACATCGTCTATACGAATCCGTTAAGTGCCACGTTAGTGTAGGGGCCTCAGGCAGAAAACCCAACTCATTGTATCATTTCGCTCGTCTCCTCGGCCAACGCAAGCATCAAGGCGCAGCCACCAACAAACCTTCACTCTGACGGATACCCAGCAAGCATTGGGGAACTGGGGACGCCCAATGTTGCAACCCCCCAACCTTATTGTCTCTGTCCTATGGTGATCCCCAATCTTCGAGCGATGTCCCGCTCGGGCAGTGTAATGAATCAATGACCTAGCACCTTAATCGCAAATTACAAGGATGCGAGCTTGTTTAAAAACTGCCTCGAGCTGATGATTGGTGACACAGCACCTCTATCCTGGACCCATTGAGATATCATCCATTTCTCCCAACAGGGCCAGAAGCATGGCAGACGAGGGGCAATTGATCGTCAGGCACAGCAAATAGTCTGAAAAATCGTGTTTCGCCATATCTGCTTTGTTGTCATCGCAACGTGGCAATATGGACCAAAGCGTTCTTATTCATCAAACCTGAATCATGATCTTTTAGGGTCTCAGCTGTGCAAAGGGAACGTGGCGGTCGCGTGCACTTTTTACTTCTCAGTGGATATGCTTAAGGATAGTATTTCAACGGGTCTTGGTTAAGAGTGTCGAATTGTTAGTGTCCGCACGGCGAAAACTCTGTTCGCTTTTGCAGACTCAGAAAAGGCCGCAGTGGCTACGATTCATTGATTCAGTCTCCACGTGTCGGTGATGGATGCGTAACTTTTGAAGTCGCGGAAGGAAAAGCCACATCGGCGTCAGTGGTCCAGCCAGACATCTCAGGAGGCGCAGAAATAATTTTACTTCTGAAGTCTCAGGTCGTTGATGGCGCCAGCAAGCGAAGCTAAGTGCTTGCAGGGGACCAGACTATTCCCGGCAGCGTGCCAGAGCCCATATTTCTAAGGGCAAGAAAAATGTGTTCTGGTCCTGCAGCTTCTGCTGACGCGCACACCGGTCAGCTTATAATGAACCCTGCCCAGGCTGCTGGAACCCTGTACGGTACGTTGGCTCCCGCCATCCCACAGCCTGAAAAAGAAAGGTTCCTCACACCCTCTTGCGCAGAGCAGATTTCGAAACAAGCCTTTCAAGTCTAACCACATGGACGCCTGTCAGGTACCAGGCACCGGTGGTAGGCAACCAACCAATGAGAGATCAGAAGTAGCTAGCGGATCCAAGCCAAGACGCAGCTAGAAGGAAAAAATAGAGCGATATGTGGATTGCCCCTTGCGGTAGTCGATTTGGCCACTCCCTTACAGGTTTGCTCTACCGGTACGCAGCCGCGGAACTGGGTAGGAGTGCTTACACTGAATCGCTGACAGAAGCCTCTTGTCTCTTCTCTGCCAGCTTCTTGGCCTAAACTGGTAGGGGTAACATTGCCCTTAGTCCCATGTGAAAGAGAACCTAGAAGCCTGTCTCTCGAACCGAATTCCCCTCTAGATGGCCGCGGCGACCTCTAGCTCTAGATTTATTGCACTGTACAACACTGTATCTATCTTTGAGATATTTCTTTGCTGCCGCGCGCGCTCCATTGTACTGCCTGATGGAACACTGTCCAAGGCACAAAATGGCAATTGAGATGAGGCTCCAATTGACACAATTGTTTCATTTCTGAGACAACGAATGAGCGAGCAGGAACGACTATTTCCAAAGGCGAAGACAAGATGAAAAAAGCCACAGAGGGAATCGTTGAAACAACGGCTTGGCCTCCCTATGTTCTGAAAGCTTAAACATAGAAACGGCCCGCGGTTAACAAGCATCCCCTGGACCAGTCAGGAGCAGCCAAATGAGCCCACACCACCACGCAATTCACCGCACCATGATAATGTACAGTACATGTGTACATGGGGCATGGGAAGCACCTGGATGAAAGTTGGAATCACTGCAGTGAGTGCCTAGTGCGGGGGAAAGAATAGAACTGTGTTTGTATCACAGGATCTTAAGAGTTGCTGAGTACAGGACAGTGCTGCGTTGTGTTGTGTGTTGGCCGATGAAGTGGTTCCGTTCCCATCACATACACATCCACACTTGCAGCTCACCCCACAACACGACCGGGAAGTATTTTTCAAGGCCCGTCGGTTCAAGTCAAGTTAAGACACCCTACCCTCATCCTCCTCATGTATTGACTCCACTGAGGCGCTTGAGCGTTTTCCTTGACAAATCTGATCTCGGGAACCCTAGTCTCCTCCGTATGATATGTCAGGTCTCTGGGTTCTCTCGTCGTTAGATGTTGTTTATAAAACGGGCCTCCCTCTCCCCTTTCTCCAGATGTTGTTCTGATCAACACACAACACAGTCCTTCCGTTTCAGATTACATCTTTGTCTTCGGACGATCATTCCTTTGACTCAAAGCTTCTCATTCCTTTTGGAAGCCCAGTCTATTACAATCCCTGATCAACTTTGAACGAGCTAGTTCTCGACCACCAACTTACTCCATCACTTCGGAGTATCACGAGTTCTGATTCAGTCCTTTATCAGACCCTGCATAAAAACAACACTCTTGTCTTGACGACAATCGAGAATCCAACCCATCCCCATTACAAAACCAAAACACACCGTCAACATGAAGTTCGCTGCTGCATTCATCGGCCTCGTTGCCTCTGCTACCTACGCTGCTGCTGCCTCCGTCACCTTTGTCACTCTTGACGACAAGGAGCGCACCATCATCTTCACCCCTGACCCTGGTTTCAAGGGCCCCGAGTCCGTTACCGTCAGCTCGGCCAAGGAGGTTACCGTTGACTTCCCTGACAAGTACATTGGCAACTTCTACGCTGTTCAGAAGGGCCAAGAAAACAAGCCTGGTATGCTCGGTGAGGTCACCTTCGGCGGCTGGAATGGCAAGACCTATTTCGACGTCTCTGCCATCGTGGATCCCAACGACAAGAACAACGTTAAGCAGATGTGGCCCAAGGCTGCTACCACCCCCATGTCTGGCTGCGAGAGCTTCCCTTGCGACAACTGCTACTGGCTTTCTGATGATGTCCAGACCAAGGTCACTGACGAGGTTGATCTCATCACCACTCTTGGAGAGGGTGCCAGCCCATACAAGGCCAAGTCCAACTAAACTTCCACGTCGCCAATTCCCTGGACGGCCCTTGATTTTCATTTCTTCATCTTTCCCCTTTTACCCTTTCACGCTGCGGCGTTGAGCACCGCACTGACGATGATATGAATCCCTTTCTACAATACACTACACGATTCTCGTTTACATACCCCGAAAGATGCCCCTCGTGTGTTGCGAAAAGCAAAAACCGAGGCCTTTCTTTATAGACCTTTGGGCTGGAGCAGGTGGCGCTTATGGATGGATGGATTACACACGCAAGACAAGACAAGGACAAAACAGGACTTGAGTCTCATCCTTTGGGACTCTCCAACACGGAGCTGCGTCCCTCTTTTCGCGCTCTCGTAACATCACAGGCTTGATGCCTCTTGTATCAGCAAGAGGTTGAGGCTGGCACTCGTTCTACATTCTTTGAACATCTTCTCACATTCATTCGAATCTAGACCATGTCTGGAGAGACCTTTTACATACACTTCTCTGTAAATATTTTACTTGGGGCGCAAAAGCTCCTTTACAAAAAGATGGGGGTTCTCCCTTTTTGGACAACAAATTTTAGACTTTAGACCTGGACATAGACTTGAGAACATAGAATTTTGACCTGGAGACACCCAATGCTGATCAACCTAACCATTGACGGAAAGCGATTCGAGGTTTAGGCGTAATGAAGTGACGAGGCAAAAGCCACATGCAGACTTGAAACAATCCGTATCTCCCGAGCCTTCTCCTTTTCTGTCGGCGCCTGCTTATTTTTGGAAGCCCACTAGATGTGGGTGACGTTCTTACGCTTCTCGGCGAGAATAGAGGAGAGAGGGACACGTCAGTTACGCATCACGGCCTGATGTCGTGTCTGCAAGAACAAGGTTGTGCCTGGCGCCCTGGCGCCCTGGCCCTGTCCGGAATGTAACGTGGCCTGCATGCAAGTCCATATATGATTCAACGTAGGTACAGTACAGGAATCTGCACTAAATATCTGTTAGCGAGTTGCGCTATGATGTTCAAGTTGGCACTGACTGGGCACTTTGGTTGCCAATTGAAGTAAAGGGGCAATAGAAAAACCGAGATTGTTCTCAGTATACCTTCATACGAAATAGACCAAGGCAGAAACAAGCACGACTGAATTGAGTTTTGACCGATCGTGGTGCGGTTGATCAACTTGATACTTGATTGCAGATCATGTACCCCTGCTAAGTATGATTCTTCCAACATTATAACCGCCAAGTCGTTCTCTATGTATGGCAAAACCACAGAAGCCGAAGTGTCACCATTATTTACGCGCCTCTCTTCATGCGACTTCGGGAGGATCTGTTGAGCAAATAGGTGAGTCCCATCTAGAGGTTGACTTGGCAGGTTGGGTGGACATGTGGCGGTCGTTGGCGTCTGATCAACCACCGACCGGGTCTGTGCTTTCGGGAGATTGACGATTTGAAGGTGGGAAAAAAAAATTAAAATTTTATCACCAGAGGATTATCGCTAATAAGAGAACCACATGTAGGCCGAGTTTTGAAGGATTGAAGCAGAGAAGAACACAGGGCTTTCGCACTATCGTTGGGACTCAAATATCACCATCTAATCTAACGAGTATTGAAGTATCAGGGTTTTAAACTCAACAACACCGTGAAAACAACCACCACAGTTGCCAGAAAGCGTAGCGCCAACAAGGCCCCGCCGAGAACTCGGAAACCCGAGCAATCGGTTCTCGCCAAGACTTGACAGCTTCTTCCTGCCGGAAGTTTAAATCCCTCGCCGTGACTATGTACAGAACTTTTCTAGCCCTTCAAGAGAATACAGCTTGGCAGACACAAGACAAGCGTCCCGTTGGGGCTTGAGACTGGAATGAAGTTCTCTTGGAATGCGGGTTGCGGGGAAAATGATGAGCTTAACGCCAGGCGCAATAGCTAGCCTAGCTAGCGCTCACAAAAGCCTCAACTGCGGGAACGTACCTACTTGCAGTGGGCGTTTGATTCCAGCGAATCTTTGACATCAAATCATCGTCTGCGTCTGCACTTGTTAAAAGGAAACCGAGTTTGAGCTTGAATATCAGGAATCCCACACGTGGTGCTTGTCTTGTAGATAGGCACTTCGCACTCTCCGTGACATACACCTCCGGCCTGCATTATTTCAGCCCCCAAAAATTGGCATTATTCAAGTTGCTGTAATATCTAGTTCTCTTCCTTCTCCACGTTGGATTCTTTTGGAGGAGCTGCCTCATTCTCTCGAGTTTCATCGTCCTTCTTTTCATCCGTGGGCTTTTCTGCGACCGGTTCCACTGTCTTAACCTGCTTAGACTTGATGACCTTTTGCAGGTAGTCTCCCGTATCCCCGAAGCCGTCCAGTTTTCCGAGTTTTGTTGTGAGGAACTCAATATCGTTATTCATACTAAGGATGGTTAGTTGATATGCCAAAGCTCAACGAAAATCGTACCTTCTCAGACCAGCTTCCGTCTTGGGATCTGCATCTCTAAAACTCGATCCAAGCTGATCCCTGTAGCTGGCGAACACAGGAAGCATGATCATCTGAATTGATGTCTCAGGAAGATGCTTGGTGAGGACACGATGCAGAGTAGATGTCTCCTTTGCCAGAGTTTCCATGTATGAATGAACGGCCTTGTCTCCATCTGCTTCCCAGTCGATTGTCTTCATCGTTCGTGAATGGATGGCTGCTCGGCCGCTCATGATTTCAACGAGTTTCTGGTAGATGCTATCTTGGTGTTCTTGTAATAGTCGTCTAATCTTGTCGAACTCACCCATAAGATTCGATACACTCGCTCCGGATCCAGCATGGCGTCGCACAAATTCCCTAACATGTGGGATCAGAGTTGCTGTAAAGGAGAGGGCCTGGGATGCCAAGGCCAAATGCTTGGTGGTGATGTTCTTCAGACCAGCTGACCGTGTTGCTCCGGCACCAAGAATGAGCTGTGTGCATCTCGAGTTGAAGAGCTGAAGATACGCAATCAACGATGCCGCGATATCATTAGTCATGGATGGTATTCCACTGATTAAATGAGAGAACTTGGCGATTCCATCTAAACAAAGAATGGCTGATTTTGGTAGCATAAACGTCTCTGAGTCGATTGCGGCGGTCCTGATCTTTTCCTTGCCGGTTCCGTTTGTTTCAATGGCCTCTTCCTCGTTTTCAGGCAGCAATTCTGAACTCGGGATCCAAATCTTGGTGCTATCTGTCCACTCATGAGGATCATGCGTGCTGCTCCCCAGGATGGTGTTCAGCAACTCCGCATTCTTCTCGTTAAAGTCTTTAGCGTTCCACTGATCAGATTCCATCCCCTGGGCCAGCTTTTGCATTTCGGCGTCCCGATTCCGTTGCACGAAATCCCTAATGTGACCATTAACCACATTCTTGAGGGAAGTACCGCTCCGACCAGATATCGACTCGCATTCGGTGGCAAAATAGAGGTTGAGTGTGAAGTAACGAAGGAAGAGAGTCAAAGGTAACTGTGCAGTCTGCTCAGCTCGAACCTTCAGGACCTTGACGATCTTCTCAATTGCCACATCAACGGCTTGGCCAAGGAGGTTGGTAACGTCGAGGCTCTTGTGGAGCTCCTCTTGAACCTCAAATGTTGCACTGCTCATAGGATTGCTTGGGAACCTGTCTGGTCTTGGACTGGAAATGGGTGATCTTATTGTGGGAGACATCAACCCCTCGCCCTGTGGGTTCTCAGTGAGAGAGCTAGTGATCTCCAACAAAACCTTGACTTGTGTCGTAAGTCTCCTGAGTGTCTCTGTGACTCCGATGTAAATCTTGACCAGGAGCTCCTCTCCATCTTCGGGATCCAAAGAACGAAGATTCCGTGCCAAAATAGACGATTTCTCTTGATTTGAAAGATGACGACCGCCACTTGCAGTAGAGACTGACATCATCGACTCGTTATCGTCGTCCGTTGAGCTGGGCAGGGGACGTCTGATTAAGTTTCTGATTTCACGTAAGACAGACTCTCGGTAAGCGACGGTCGCGTCAGCAATATGTTTCGCCCGATGTAGACCGATCATGTTGGGTAGCAGCTCGGTCTTCAACTCGTCGGTATTTGTGAGATAGGTTGGAAAGACTGAAGGAGACCTGGCGTGGCTTCCTTTGGACCGGTTCGCTGCGTTACTCCACCTAAGGAGAATCTCTTGGGATGACACAGATTCGACATGTCGTCGTAGATCCCGGATCAGAATATTCTGAAAGTTGGTCTCGTATGCCTTTCCAATGCGCGACCGCAAGATTGCTAGATCAGCATGGATGCCTTGCAAAGCTGAAGCTGATCTCAAGTCCCGTAATTGAATATCAAGTTCATTTCCAGCAGTGGCATCCCTTTCGCCTGCGATAAGCTTTTCAAGGGAGTCGATATTTGCCAGCGCTTTATCGACTTCCCCTTCGTCCACTAGTGTCTCACAGCTTGCAAGGCTATCTGCAATTTGCCTAAGCTGAAGCACAGCATCGTTGAGCTGACGCAGATTTTCCTGGCGCCTTCGCTGGTAAACAATCTGTAGTCCTCTGGTCGCAATTTCTTCGTCCAGCGCTTTAAGCTCTTTCCTGAGCGTCTTAATCCTCCCAACGGACTCCGCGGCTTCCGAATGGAGTTCCTTCAAAGATCCCAGCGCAGTAAAAAACGTCGTCGATGCGGTCGAGATGGAGTTAATAAGATGAACCTCGATAGTATCCATGTACCAAGACAGCTTTTCTTGCAAGATTGCATTCGTTGCAAGAGCCTTCCTTGGCGCGGCAGCGCTTCCATTAAACGAGCTTTTTCCTTCATCGGCGTTGGCGGGTCGGATAACTTCGGATCGTTCGCTCACAATGTCAAAAGTTCGGGGATTTTCGAGATGGAATTCATTGTCAAAGTACACAGTCGGGATTGTAGATAGAGGAGGTGGTCCATGTGTGGACCTTCGAATGAAGCCAGCACTTGGTCTTCTCACGGGACTATGACCATCATTTGAATTCATCGAAGAAAGCGATGCAGTCGAGCCCTTCCGAGTTGGACGAGGCTTTGGCCCCGGTCGCAAGTAACCATCACCACTCGACTCGGTCGGGGTATCCTGCCGGCCTGAGCGCTGCTCTTTGTTGCCCTCCTCGTCGCTCTCTTTCAGCCGTTGAAGCTGTTCGTATAGGTATCCGATCTGTGACAGGTATGGCTTGAATTCCTCAGCGTTGACTTTTGTGATGTTCGTCAGCGTTACGGGGGGGATATCCCTGGCCGTCGGGGGTTTATGCGCGGTCGAGGCTGGTGCCGAGGTGTGAGGCTGAAGGCCAGTTCGTACAATTGGTGGTTGAAGAAGTGTCGAGATAGCTTTCAGCGGTTAGCCTTGCGATGAAAGCCGCGAAGCAAAACGAACCGTTCTGACTTGACTCGTATACTGAAGCCGCCAGATTAGTGGGAGCACTGTCAAGGATGCCTCCTACTGAATGAATGGAGCTCGCCGTAGAGCCACGTCGTGATGGCGGGTGGGGATGCATTTGTGCATGTCTATGGTGGTTGTTACATCCAAGTTAGCTTCGTCTTAGTATGAATTACGGGCACATAAGGCTACCTGTGGAAGGGAAGCTCCCCACGACTTATAGGCGACAATGCCGCGAGATTGTCCGCAGACTTGGCAGCATTGGGAGAGCTGGGGGAGAACATGATCAATGGAGATTAGGATAAGCCTGGCACAGCTTAAGAGGTGGATGAGTGATGTAGTCCGTGTATTATTAGGGTATCATCGCTGAAAGACCGTACAAGAAATGTGCACCGTCAAATATATTCGACGGATAAAATTCGAAGGGCCAATTAAGTGAAGAAAGAAGAGAAAATCGAGAATCAAGAATGCGCCGTCATCACCAAAAAGGGTCTTGGTATTACCTTCAGCACCTCGTCTGTCTAGACACCTTGTAAGTTACGCAGCTCTCCCCCTAAACCGATTATTTCCTTGGCGTTAACACGTGATGCTAAGCGCTGAGCTTCTATCAATTGCTGACAAAGTCACCTTACCTACCTACCATCATTAACCTATCTCAGGCAAAGCGCTGCAACCACTATAAGGTACACACGCGTCGCGTCCAAGGGGGGACTGTGCTCTCGCGTAAACTGACCCTGAGGCAGGTTACCCTTCCAACTTGCGGAGCAAAGCCCCTCCATTGATCCACAAACAAGATCCAAACTCCCTGGTCAGCTTTTGGGCTTGTAACGAACAAGCAGAGGAAAGGAGAAACACACCAGATTGTTCACAGATCGCACATATACTCAATGGATCGCGGATCAATCTACTCTGCTCACGTCTATGAGCCGAGTTTCGGTGAAAATGGCGATACTCGAATGCAGCTACAGACACAGCTTGAAACATTCATTCTTGACTTTCGACTCGATAACAATTTTGTCTACCGGTTTGCGCCCAGTATCTTGTCCTCGATGGTTCTTTTTACTAACAGCGGTATAGAGATCAACTCCGAGAAAATGCCCTTCTCAAGAGATACTTCTGCGATGTCAACATCAACGACTTGATCAGCTTTAACGAAGAGCTCGCGCACCGATTGACATCTGAGCCAGCAGAGATCATCCCTCTAGTAAGAATTACGCACCACCCGATATACGATGTTCCTAACCAGACAATAGTTTGAAAATGCACTGAAAAAATGCACACACCGTATTGTGTTTCCTCATGAACCCAAAGCCGAGATCCCTGAACACCAACTTCTGCTTCACTCAAACGCCGACGACGTCTCGATTCGCAACCTCGATTCCGTAACCATTTCGCGACTGGTTCGAGTCCCAGGTATCGTTATTGGGGCTTCTGTTATGTCGTCAAAGGCCACAGAGCTCCATATCCAATGCCGCAACTGTGGGCACACGCAAAACATTCCTGTCCTAGGTGGTTTCACTGGTGTCACCTTGCCTCGACAATGCGCCCGTAATCGAGTTCCCAACGACCCAACACCGAAGTGTCCTTTGGATCCATACTTCGTTGTTCACGAAAAGTCTGGTTTTGTCGATCAACAAATCATCAAGCTTCAAGAAGCCCCCGATCAAGTCCCTGTCGGAGAATTGCCTCGACACGTTCTCATCTCAGCTGACAGATACCTCACCAACAGGGTTGTTCCCGGATCTAGATGTACTGTTATGGGCATCTTCTCGATCTACCAAAACAAGGCCTCTAAGAATTCTTCTAACGGTGGTGCTGTGGCTATCCGTACCCCTTATCTCAGAGCAGTTGGAATCCAGACAGATATCGATCAAGCAGCCAAGGGAAATGCGAATTTCTCAGAGGAAGAGGAGCAAGAATTTCTGGAGCTCAGCAGGCGGCCTGACATATACAACGTGATGGCCGACTGTATTGCCCCCTCCATCTACGGAAACCGCGATATTAAGAAGGCAATTCTTTGCTTGTTATTAGGTGGTTCGAAGAAAATCCTTCCCGATGGGATGAAGCTAAGAGGTGACATAAACGTACTGCTTCTTGGTGATCCCGGTACAGCCAAGTCACAGCTTCTGAAATTTGTCGAGAAGGCAGCTCCGATCTCTATCTACACCTCTGGAAAGGGTTCCTCCGCTGCAGGTCTTACGGCCTCTGTTCAACGTGATCAATCCACTCGCGAGTTCTACCTCGAGGGTGGCGCCATGGTCTTGGCCGATGGAGGAGTTGTGTGTATTGATGAGTTCGATAAAATGAGAGATGAAGATCGAGTTGCGATCCATGAAGCTATGGAACAGCAAACTATTTCTATCGCCAAGGCTGGTATCACCACTATACTGAATGCGCGAACATCAGTCTTGGCTGCTGCCAACCCCATCTTTGGCCGATATGATGATATGAAGACGCCTGGAGAAAACATCGACTTCCAGACTACCATTCTGTCACGTTTTGATATGATTTTCATTGTCAAAGATGATCACAGCCGCGAGAAGGATGAGACAATGGCAAAGCACGTTCTCGGTATCCAGATGAACGGCCGGGGAGCCGAGGATATGACCGAATCCGAAATCCCTATTGACAAGATGCGACGATACATCACCTACTGCAAGACGTAAGTAACAACTCCCTGCCTTTCGTTTCTCTTTTCTTCATGTACTGACACCCAAAAGGCGTTGCGCACCCAGGCTAAGTTCTGAAGCTGCTGAAAAGCTTTCTTCTCACTTTGTTTCTATCCGTCGCCAGGTCCACGCTGCCGAGATGGAAGCAAACACACGTTCCTCTATTCCCATTACGGTCCGTCAGCTCGAGGCTATCATCCGTATTACTGAGTCTCTTGCCAAGCTTACCCTTTCTCCCATCGCCACTGAAGTACATGTTGACGAGGCGATTCGACTGTTCCTGTGCTCTACCATGGATGCCGTCAATCAGGGCAGCAACCAGGGGAGTCGCGAGTTGAACGATGAAGTTAATCGCCTCGAGGCAGAGCTCAAGCGCCGCCTACCTATCGGCTGGAGTACTAGTCTATCTACACTCCGAAGGGAAATGGTCGAGGGCAAGGGATACAGTGAGCAGGCGCTAAACAGAGCGTTGATGGTTCTCCAACGGAGGGATACAATCATGTTCAGGAACCAAGGTGCACAGGTGTATAGAAATGGAGCTTAATGTGGCAATGATTGCAGTGTAATATGGAAAGGCCGGTTTCATATTTTTGATATGTCTGGCGGTAGATGGTGTTAACGAGTAATGAGGCGATATCATCACGATTGTTGTATATAAGCAATTTCTGAAAAGGATACCAAGACTTAATGACTCAATCTGGATCTGAATAAACCTGTGGATCGTTCCTCTGCTCGTTAGATTAAGTACAGAGTACCTTGAGCGAGATGTGAGGCTGCTGCGAGGATTGTGTGTGGGAAACGAGAACATCAGCTTGACAATGACTTGACCGATGTCCAAATCTTCCAAATCTGCTGATCATGTATTCAAAGATCAACTATGCAGAAACTCCATTAGAAAGAAGATCCCAAATCAAACGGAGTCAATGAAGATGTAATGATAGAAAACAAGCATTCAAACAGCGCCGTCCCCGGACCATAGTCTCGAGTTGAACAGAAACCAGACGCGGTCTAAGAGGCAGTGCAATTTTTGGTTCATATCTCAGTGCATTATCATGCATTTCTTTATGCTGAGATGATGCATAGCTGCATTTAAGTCATCTTGCAAGGGGATTAGTGGATATCCTGCCTGGCACTATATCGACTCATATCCAAATCCATCTCTATATTCGTACACCGCGATAATAGAATACATCGATTTTTACAAAAGTTAACGCCCGAGTCGCCCCATAGTGGCCGCGTCATAGGTGCTCAGGCCCAATGTTACTATCCTCTGAAACTTGCAAATATGCATAGATTGCATTATATACTGGATCAAAGGAGATGGTGATTAACGGTAGGTGCCTCGGTTGATAGACGAGTTTGTACGCGTTCCTGTCAAGCTGCGGCGAAGGGCATTGCTTACTCGATGCTCCAACTCGGCCTCGTGAGCCTCCTCGACGGCCTGGTCTTCTGTGATAACCTCGTGCTTGGTGCGCATGCGCTGCAATACATTGGCGGCTTCAGCAGCAAACTCGCACTTCATACGAATAGTTTCTCCGTATTTGTAGAACAAGAACGGAAATGGAACACAAGCGACGGCCAGGAAGGCGGGGATAGAGCTAGCCCAGTGAATTCCGAGGTCGTGGAACATGTACGTCGTGAAGAGCGGGAATGCAGCGCCGAAGAGGGAGCGTAGGATTGAGTTTGCAGCCAACACCGAGGCTGCGAAGATGACGTCTCAAGAAGTTTAGTTGAGTGAAACGAGGAGCATTGCCGTGACAGAACTTACATGAATCAATGAGGTAGTTCAACAATGAAAGAAAGACCGAGACTAAGCCACAGGCGAAGAATGCTGAGCCGATGATAGATACAACCCAATGAACGTCTTTTCCATTGGTCCAGGCAAACCAAAAGAGTCCAACTGGAATAAGTATTGAGCCAATGAGTGAAGGTGGCAGCCTGGCTTCGGGAGGTGCATGACCGCCTGCGGCTTTTGCAGCACGCTCATATCGCTTTTGGTCCAGGATAGTGCCAGTGACTGCAAATAACATTCCCACAGCGACACCGATGAACGCAAGTCCTCCGATCCCTGCGCTCCATCCGCGGCCCTGTTGGAAGACGATTGGGAAGGCAGCAAAGCAGAGGTATAATGTTCCGTAAATGATGGCCATGTACAGCGAGGTCAGGAGAACGATGGGTTCCTTAAAAAGCAGAACCCAGGGACGAAATATGGCAGTCTTGAACTGTGTGATAATAGTGGTCTGGGGTCGACCGACATCAACCTTTGA
This sequence comes from Fusarium algeriense, assembly GCA_002982035.1. Taxonomy (NCBI): domain Eukaryota; kingdom Fungi; phylum Ascomycota; class Sordariomycetes; order Hypocreales; family Nectriaceae; genus Fusarium; species Fusarium algeriense. The sequence continues at coordinate 46,876 of PVPY01000258.1, read as the reverse complement.
GATATATACCCTGCCAGTCCTTTTGGAAATGATAGCTGCTCGGCGACGCAAGATATAGGGGGCATAGGTTTCGGGGATCACTAGCGAGTTAACAATCCAAATAGTGCCAGTGAAGATGGCCGTCATCCCTTCGACCCAGCGCCATCCTTCCTGCTCGCCAAGAAAACCGCCAGCAATAGGGCCTGTTGTAGAATAGTCAGCGTCTTTTTCGCCATGCCGAGAGCCTAGAAACGCATATATTGATTCTCCAGCAGAGCTATGACCTACCAATAGTAGGGCCTAAGAAAGGGGCCATAGCAAAGAGAGCTGTAGCAAGTCCTCTCTCGCGAGCATCAAACATATCAGCAATGACACCACCCGCGTTGGTCAATGGTGATGATCCAAAAGACCCAGCAAAGAAACGGAGGACGATTAAGGCCGCCATGGTCGGAGCTCCCGCGGCCCCCGCATTGAACGCAGTCAAGGCCATGAAAGAGATGAAGAACGGAATCTGGCGGCCATATAGCTCTGAAAGGGGTGCCCAAAGCAGCGGCCCGATAGCGAAGCCAAGAACGAACATGGAAATGCCCAGTATAGCAACTTCCGTTGAGACATGGAACTGCATCAAGATCGATGCAAGGCCTCCAGAGTATGTCGTACTGGCGAAGGTAACGGCAAGTGTTGCTATGGCCTGGAGAATGGTAATAAGCCACTTCTTTGGTCGTGAGAAGTTCAATGCATTTCGAGGGTCATTTGGGAGGAACTCAACAAGGTATGGCGAGTCTGCTGTTCCGTGACCAGAATAATTGTAGTTAATAACAGCATCAGTAACACCTACTGGGTCGAGTATAAGGCTGAGGTAAGAGTTCTTGACTTCTGTCTGCTGTGATTCGAGGTCGGTTGCATTATCTGTCGTCGAAGTGGATGAAGATGTAGCAGGTTGCAGTTGCGTAGCGAAAGCCATGGTAATGAGTGTATTGCAGTCTCGCGCAACGGTAGGCAGCTACTCAAGGAGCGATACGCACAGAAGTCTTAAGCTGAGCGAACAAACCAGTATAAGAAGCCGGTCGATAATTCGATATACTTCCCAAGACGGCAAACTAGCATCTGATCCCGTATGTCAAGAGATAGGATAATAGCAGCCAAGAACAGCACATACTAGGGTATTATATCCATTCCACCTCGGTCACATTTTAGTCTGCTCCCTGGTTAGATTTACGGCTCGTCAACGCAAGATCTAAACATGTCTGGAGCAGGGAGCCCATTGGAGCGTACAGCTGAGGTGACGCGGACCGGCATTTCCTCTATCAGTTACGTATAGGCACAAAGTATCCTGCAAGCACTATGGATGCCACGGATGGGCGCAGGATGGGGAAACATCATGCCTTCCAGTGGTCCGAATTCCGTCTGACTCCCGTCCGAAACACATTTCCCTTAATGGTTGCACTCGCTCATCTCACATGTTGTCTGGCTGTCAAGGCAAACCTTGAGCCTATGAACGGGGGCCCGACAGGACGGAGAGGGACCGTATAGGGCGGTTCGGTTCCTGTCGGCGCTTCTGATCGTCTACTGACGAACAAGAAGCGATGTCCCTCGAGTATTTTTCCCGTGTAGCAGAACAGTATCTAACCAATGTCAGCAATGGTACTCCATCAAGCATCCGGCAGAAGATACCAGATTGACTTCTATGATTATATATCGAGTAGGTGTCAACGCGCATCAAGTAGATATTAACAAGCCCGACGTCGCCAACATATTCGAATAAAGTTAAACATAGAAACGGACCGTGGTCAACAAGCATCTCTTGGGCCAGCCAGAAGCATTCAAATGGAGTTGTCAAGTTGTAATAAAACACCATACTTTAGCAAGTCATCGGTATTCGGTGTCTTAAACCCCGACTAGTCGTCAGGGATTCGGATCCGAATAAGCCGGTCCATTGTTTTGAGGCTTCAAGCTATATCAGATTGCTTGTATCAAGTAAGTGAAAACTCTATTAAGAGCTTGTCCCTATGGACCTCGATCGGTAGGTTTCTGGGTCTCTACGCCGAGAAAGAAATTCAGGCATGACCCTGGATCACTCTTTCTTCCCCTACATTAAGTCGAGATGATGTCGGGCATGCTTTATATCCACCCAATTGTTGCTGAAAACGTTGCGATGTGATGGTTGCAGCATGATGGGCTACCCGGTATAAAACGGAAATCGTGGTACTCGGTCGGATTCATTCAAACAACCGCCCACCGATCAGTTCAAAGTTGCGGTCGCCGTATTCAATCACGTAAGATGGGAGGAATAACCCGATACTATTCTATCCTTCGTCTTTCTACCACACTTGCTTCATCTCTGGCTAAGGGGGCGCAAATCCGACTCAGTAGATACTATTCGCCGTTTTGGATTTGATCTTAGTGGTTGTGATATAGGGTTTTTTTCCCTGACTGCTGAATGTAATGTCCTTGGCCCTCCTAGTGCTGTCGGTTTAATCACCAAGACCTTCCCATTCATCTTCGTCTGTGTCACTTTCGCGATTAGCATCCGAGGCGATTTGTCGAGCTTTCAGGTCGTGTGCTGCAGCACTGCTTGCACTCTCGCTTTCTGAATATTCTTCCTCTTCCTCCTCCTCTTCCTCTTCCTCATCCACTTCGCTGGCTTCTTGGTTCCTATAGCCATTGTCTTCATATCTTGAGGTCAATGAAACAGGCTCGCCAGTTGATTTCAAGACTGGCATTCCGAGCATATCGCGGATAATCGAGCCACCTTCGTCTCGCATGTAAGGACCTTCATCACCGGTACCCCCAGAATTCTGCACATCGGGCCTCACAAAACCTGCCACAAAAAAGCCCATAACACCTTGCCCGTCGTCCTTGTAAGAACGAATGCAAGCTTCTGCTATTTCTTCATCACCCCCACAGGCTGTAGGTTGTCCTCGGACGGGCCATTCCCGCAGACCAGAAACTTGATCTTTCCGCAAAAGAATGCGCCAACCATTTTCCTTCGCAATTTCGGATTCTAGAGCTTTCATGACGACGCGCTCATTTTCTTGCATGTGAATTGAACACGTGGAGTATGTAATTTTTTTGGCTGATGGGAATTTGAAGGCATGTAATAGAAGCGTCAGTTGGAAAGAAGACAACGCCTCCAAGCGTCCTTCAAGGTCCTTCTCCGACTTAATGGCGGTCTCGTTGCCGTCATCATCTATCATGACTCTGTCGGCAGATGCCTCTACCTGCTCATGTTTCCTCTTGCGGTTATTTTGCTTTGCTGCCGGCCCCTTTCCCGTGCTACTAGTATCTTCTGGCAGATGAAGATCCGGCATCGAATCTCGTCCAACGATTCCACTCCCTGAGCAACTTGGATCTAGTAGCAAGGCTCCGACTGACTTGTAGTTCTCTGCTGTGGGATCGACCTGCAAGAAATCTTGACCAAACCCAATTTTTGTCACGGACTTCGAACCTGCAATTTTGACCATCTTGTCCAGAGTTTGTGCTCGCCGAGAGTCCTTTTCAAATGCATAGATCGTTTGCTCGGGTGTATCGAACTCAGGCCTGTGTTCTTTGAGTATTGCTGCCAGGTGAGTTGTCTTATTACCAGGAGCGGAGCATGCGTCGATCAGATCGCCATCTTCCACTCTGGGGTCTAAAAGATATGCAGGGAAGCATGAAGCTTTATCTTGAAGAATGATTTTACCAGTCGTGTAGGCCTCTGTTTTTGTGAGATCGATTCCTGCAGTGATGGCCACAAGGTTTGGCACATGTGGGTCAATATATATGAGTCTTCCAGCGTTTGTCACGACCTCCTTGATGGACGTAGCTCTGGTGTATCTGGAGAAAGTCGTCTCCAGCTGTGCTTCCAGCGTACTCTTCACAGTATTGACACGAACCCAGCGAGGATAGTTTGCTTCCTCGCCCGCACATTGTCTTTCAACTTGCTCTTTCAAAGCCTCGAGTGATGGCATTTTTCTTCGAAGCCGCGCAAGCTTGAATTCTGAGCTGATGCGTCCTTTATGCCTCTCAATGGATGCACGAAGTCCGTGGCTCTGTGGAAGAGCAATACCCTTCTTTGCCAACAAGAGATCATGGACAAGAAGCAATGACAACGTCGGAGTCAGCTGGGTTCATGAATCAGTATAGGAGTCTCGGGTTCCGGTGTGAGGATGGGCTGCAAACCTTGCGCTCAAATTTTAAAAGCTCCGATTTCTCAATCACTTCTTTAAGTATTGGGCTCCATTTGCAACTCTCCAATACCAAGGCGTAGACTTGGTTTGGTGCAGATTTGAGATTTTTCTTCTTGAAAACACGCGACTTGAGACTTCCACCTTCACCTGAAGATCCCATCAAAATCTCTGCTGCCTCATGGTAAAGAGACATTTTCAAGGTGGTTCTGAAGGATGAAGAGTTACCTGGTGAAGAAGAAAATTGAAGTGAGAACGGCTGGTTGGCTCTTAAAAGCTAACCGAACTTTAGCCGCCGGGAAGCTCTGTGTAAGTGGTCATTTCCCACAAAGGTACTGTTTCTTCCTCGCGAGAAGTGACAAAAGCTCCCGAAGTAAGAATATAGAGTATAAAATTCAACAGGATGCTGTATTTACCTCAATGGCTCCCGAAGCCATTCACGAGGAACGAATGTTGTTGTACTCTGCAAGCTGAGAATATGGGTTCCCAGGCTGATACTAATCTCTTCATTCAAGTACAATGATCGCCAAACAGGACTGTCATAAATGCAAATACTATGCCAATTTGAGCTTGAAAGAACGTCGATCACCACTATGTGTTGTGGGTTGAGATGTTTTGCATATGCCCTGGATTCATAACGGGCAGAAGATGTGCACTCGAGTGCTTTGAGCCCTTGGCAAGCAAGGTATGTCCTCCATAAATATACATGTGTAGAAGTGAATCATCCAACAACTTTCATTCCTTCCCCTTATTTCCATTCACTTGCACCATGCAAACTTGAATCAAAATGCCTGTCCATAAAATCGCCAACCTTATATTTTCAAGTCCCAGGAAGCGAAGTGGTCAATGGATCCCTATACAGGCTACTCCATAGATGCACTATCGCACGAAATGTTATGAAATCTTTTGGCCACCTAGGCTGCTATACAAAGTATGATATTAGCAGACCAAATGCGCGGGTATCTTATATTTAACGGCGGAGGTGGCTACGGCGACGGAGATGGTTGTGTCCACTGCCATGATGGTGAGCATGTCGTCGAACGTGATCTCTCTTGTAGGCAGGAGTGCCAGCCTCAGTCTGAGCAGGCGCACTGGCTGTTTGAGTGACAGTGACGGTGTTCCAGACAGTGTGGATTCTAGTCTTGCACTTTTTGGGCTTCTCAGGCTTGTTGAAGATATCTGTTGGCTTGGGGGCGCTGGAGAGAACATCAGTTGCCTGAGCAGCGGCCTCGGAGACAACTACAGGCTTAGAAGGTAGAGTAGGCTCAGGGATAACTGGTTCCTCGTGGACATCAGTGGGATGAGAAGCGGGTTTGGTGTAGCTTGGAAGTTCAACGGCGGTAGTCTTCTCGTCAGAAGTCGACTTGGTGGCAGAGGGCTTGCTGGGGCTGCTCTCCTTATCGCCACCGGAGGGCATTGAAGGGACCTTATCGCCATAGGAAAATCCGCTAAGGGGGTTGTTTCCAGGGAGTTTGCTCAAGGTACCAGTGATCTTCTCATCCACCTCAGACTCAATAGTGCAGTCGCCCTTATTGAGGCCATAGGTGAGACCGGGGCAGTGGTCCATACCCTCGGTACCAGCGTTACATGTGTCAATGATGTGCTGTAAGAGGTCTTCGTCCCAGCCTGCCATGAAATCGGCATGGCTACTATATCCAGTAACGTCGCCATTGGAAAAGACGAAAGGCTGCTTGCCCTCACCTTCAGTCCAACGGCCAGTGAACTTATCGGTGCGCCAATAAGCCTCGTAGAAGAGGTGAGGAACGTGGATCCAACCCTTGGGGCAGTCGAGGTAACCGTCATTATCCTCGGGGTATGCCATATTGTTCTTGAAGTCAGTGAGGCCAGCCTCGGGGTTGTAACAAGAGGGGAAGTGGACATCAGCTCTCAGAGGAGAGTATTTGCCATCGCAAGTTCGGTCAGGAAAGCCGACACCCTCACCCTTGTTGACAGGATCCCCAACACCAGCCATCTTGCCATCGGACTTGGCATCCCAAGATGGGAGCGTATAGTCGTTGTTCAAGCGGGGGCAAGTCATTCTGGCAGGGTTGACCGGGCCCTTTGAAGGATCAAGATTGGGCTTGCTGCCAGCCTTTGGCATGGTACGGGTCATGGCATCACCAGCAACGATCTGAAGACCAACAGGGAAAGGCTTGATATTATCGTGTGTCTTCTCGAAGCTGTGCAAGTTGTCAGTGATATACGCAAGGATGCAACCGTGAAATGAAGGGTTGGGGTGGCGTAATGAGACAAGGCTGTGCTCTTACAAGTAGTAGGCGTTGAAGTAGTCGAACTCAACATCTTCAAACTCCCCAGACTTGGGATCGTGGAAATAAAGAGTGGGGAACCAGTAGTTACTGTTGTCGCCCTTGACGAGTGCATTGCTGCACTTTGACTTCTGGAGATCCTTTCCGGTTGCCTTTGTGCTGAAGCCACTGCCACCCATGATGTGGTGGACATGAGTGGAAGGCTGGCCAGGAAAAAGGATAGGGTCCATGCGACCTCTAGTGAGCTGATCGTTGGTGAAGCGCAAGACGGCGAAGGTACCTGTCTCGTGAGCAGCAGATGCGGCACCAGCGAGGACCGCAGCCGCGGTAACAAAACTGGACTTCATGATGATCGATAATGTTGAATCCTGTTTCAAAGCGTCGAGTTTATGGTTTGACCACGAGAAAGGATTTTGGAAATCGAAGTTGGAAGCGATGTAAATGGTAGCGTTGAGATCTCTGGGATTCTGGGCGCTGAGAATGAAACCTACTTCTTCTTCAAGAGGAAGCGGGTGAGTGTAAAGCGGGGGGAGCACGCAGGTGATACCGGAGCACCTGTGAAAAGAATGAATGTTTCGCAACCGTCCAGTCACTATGTCCGGTGTAAGTGAATCAGAGCTGGCGGATAGACCGTGATGGTTGACGAAGCTCGAAAAGGAGGGTAACAAGCAGTTCAGAGATAAAGAAAGGTCTGAAGCTGCTCTCAAGAATGAATGTGTGCGTAAGAGCAGAAAAGAAGAAAAGAGAGGACGTGCCCAGCAGTTACAGTGTGCGAGGGAAAATAAAATAAAATAGAAAAGAGCGTGTGAGAGGATGAAGAGAAGAAGTAATGTTGGACGAGGATCAGAGGTGAAGGCCTTTGTGTGAACGGGGGTGACCTGGACCAAATCCTTTAGGATGGATGCGATCCATTCATTCGCTGCAGCGGCCATCACTGGCACACAGCGCATAAGGCTGCTATAATCAGCACTGCACTGGCCCTGTCACTGCGGCCACTTGATAATTTCTAAACACGTGCACGTCCGGCATTGGTTTCTTGGCTTCATCATTGTCGTTGAGGTCTAGGTATTTGATCAAAGGGTTATGGTGATGGAGCCTGACAAGCTACCGTTCCCCCGTTTTTACAACGGTCCATTCAGGGGTCGTCTAAGGCGCCAGGCTTTTCGGAACTTTCTAGTGTAGCAAGATTGTGAAAGAGGATTGGCTAAAGCGGCTCACGCCACATCTTGGGGTTCTGTGTAAATTAAACCTCAATTTTTTGCACGATTTTGTCATGATAGCTGATAAAAAGGTCGAGGCCAAGTCAGATGAAACAGATAAGAGCTGTACAGTAAGAACAATGAGCGCTAATATTCAGAGATACCATTGGGTATGTTCTTGTTTTGGACAGGGCTGATCATAGTCTAAATCGCAGCCTATATGCGTACCTGCATCGAAAACCTCTCGGCCATGGCGGTTGCGTCTAGGTTAGTTAGTGATTGGTGGACAGGGGAAGTTGACAGGGGCAGCGCACCCACAGTCCACGCCGACCCGCCAAGTGAATGTTAGTCATGGGAGGTAACGCTCAAAGGCAAGCTTGCGGTGCTTGCAGTGTACAGCAGAGATGCGCTGGCAGTCTGTGTGACCTCCAACCAGCCTAGCCATGTTTGATCGGTGGTAGAGAACTGAAGAGTTACTACGTAGTACAGACCGTATCTCTACATCCCGACTTATCTCTTGTAATACCACGATCGTCAGAATGTTTGATCAAATTGATCATATTATCATATGCCAGAACTGCAGTTACAAATATATACAGGTCGCCCAGCCGTCACTCCTCGTCTTTCTCAACAAAAAGAACATGGAGGTCAGAACAAAGAGGACCGGCCCGTCAGCGTCTAACCCCCCGACGAGGCAGATCTTGGAGATTACAGGGTCACGCCCTAAAGTGCCTGCAGATCGTGACATGGTCTGAAACAAGGACCCCTTGTCTTGTTGGAGTTGCAGGAATAGAGTCATGGGCTTATTTTGTATGATCGAGATAGTTCACAACGAACTACAACTATTAACGGTTAGCTAGCCCCTTAGTAAAAAGTCAATAGTCCCGCACCGTATGTTGTTGTCACCATCTTTAGACAGCCACGTCTGGACATTTCTCATCTTTCAATCCCCAGTGCTATCTATCATCAGTAACACAAATAACGTCAGACTGATCCTTGTACCATCAATTGTTGCTACGAAACGGAGCGGGTGTTTCAACCCTGGAGCAACCTGAACTGGGGGTCAGAGAAACAAACAACGCATCCTTGTCTTCACTTGATGACCTTCTCGATTCCCTCCGTTGAGCCTCCAAGCAGTATAGTACTACTACTATAAAATTATGTTGCTAATTATGCGCCACTGATCTTCAGCGAGAGGCCAAACCCCGTTGGAGTGATCCGGATCATTAAAGAGCACCTCACGTGGCTTCTTCCTCTCTTAACTAAAGATCCACTGAAAAGACCTGAAACACACAAGGATCCTCCCTGCCTGTCGCCTAGGGTAGCGTTGCCAACGGTTAGGTCCTCTAGTAGCTGAATGTGTCTTGAATTTGTCAACTCCTCTTAAAATTCGAGACTGACCTTGACAAGGACCTAAAAGGCAAGTAACAGAAAGGCTTTAGGGGCCTTTGTTCGATGACTTACTTCCCCGGTGTTGAATTAAGCTCTTTCTTTTAGTCATTCATTATCCTGAGGTCAATCCGTGGCCCTAAATCTACACTACGTCAACAAAGACTGCCATAAAATTAGTGCCAGGGGAAAGACTTCGACAACTCCTATTTCTAAAACTGTAAACCGTACAGTATAACAAACTTGTATTGGTGAATGCGTATATTCCGTCTGCAGCTGCATTGTAGGAGACTAGTCGCTTTCACCTCCAGGTCTCAGCTTGGATTTGACGTCTCTTTTCTTTCTTTTGCTGCAACGTGATCAACGCTGCCGAACGCTCCGTGTGAATTGCCTATCCCCATGAGATACTTTTATTCTCAGGTTAATAGAGGTTTGAGCACTTTCCTGGACCTGTCTATTGTTCGTGGCAAGAAGTCCAATCAACCCAGTAACCATCCATCATACAATGTTCCAGCAATCGGAATCATACAGATAGAGGGCAAAAGGACAAACATTGAATATTATGACTACGGGTGAGTCTTTCCCCATGGGTCACGACTAGTGTCTTATCACACACCACTCTTGCTTACCTTCAAGTCCTCAAGGAACCACAATCGCCTCTACTGATAGGGGCCTACCCTAGACTAAATTCAACTACCGCGCTGGCTCAAGGGCAACAAATGGTATCAACATTAAGTAGTGTCTTGCCGACAGCCAAACTTTCATTTGTACAAAGACAAGTTGCTGGGTGGTCAACCTATGTTTCACCTTCCTGGGGCACCAGGATCCGACTCACTGTCTAGATGCACATGAACAAATGCCTCCATGCTGATTCGTGATCTTGAGTAACAGACATACGATGGAGTAATTACCCGACCATAGATTATCGGCAAGCTGCTCTAGTCTCCGATTCATCACACTAAGGCGTCTAAAGCTACTAGGACTAGCTAAACGCTGTGTGAGTTTCGACAACAGGTTGGATGTAAATCTGTCACTTAGATTCGCCTCATAGCGGGCAACTGGAGCCGTGAGCTCACCGTCATTCTGTAAGGAATTCATGTGGTACGAAAGGCACACATGTTAGACAAAAGCATGCAAGTAGCCGTCATCTAGCTCTTAGGTACCCTCGACACATGTTGTATCTGTAATGCTGAAGCTTGGTTTTTCCGGTAGTCAGTTAAAGAAGTCATGACATGTATTCAATTTACTTGCATAGAGTTAACAGAAAGGTCTGGATGATGAATTGGCCGGAGTATCATCCAAATCATAGGTACCCAAATAGGACAACATGATACAATTTGTTTTCAGATATCAAACAGTTGCTTTTAGGTCAGTTGAGTATTTTTTAAAGGTCAATGATCCTATTGCTTTACCAGTCTTGCCTAGTAGTGAGATTTAGGAACAAACTAAGTCAGTCTAGAGTCGTGTTTCAATCGTTGCATATATTTGTGAAGCTTCGTTGTTTGGAGAATATGAGACTGATACTCAGTAAAGTAAACGACAATCATATCAAATGGTAATCGGCTCCTACAAAAATGTATTTGCTGCATGAATAAACTCGTGGTAATATGTCCCCAAAGCGACTCTATAACAGACTTCGTGAAGCATGGTACTTGAGCAGATGCGATACCTATTCGATCACTATCACTGACATTTTCTATGATGTTAAGTACAGAGGTTATTTAACCTGTTGCAAACAAAACAATACTGCTTATAAAACCCAGCGACACCCGGAGAGAGTCTTCCCTCTTTGTCCCGTTTTCTCAGTATCATTATAATAAATACCGACATGGTCAAAGCCACCAACACAGGCCATACCATGGCATTAAAGCCTACATATTTCTGGCATGTTGGTAGACCAATAATGAGCTCACATAAAGTTTCATGCATATATAGTTGATGTATGAGCGTATTAGGCCAAGAGTCCCTGGATATTTGTTGGCTTGCATTATCATGCCAGCCAGCCTGCATAACCTGGTAAGAGACATGCTAGTGATCTACTAGCTCTCCAAGGCTGACGGAGGACAACTTCCTTTTCTGTAGGTGGTCTCTCAGACAATGCCCGGATGAGACCCCTCCTCTCCCTCCTCCGTTATGCAGAGGTGAATGATTGCCGTCAACTTCTATAAGAAAAAGGTAACTGGACCAAATTAAACACTTTGGGAAGATTTTCCATATATAAATACATGTTGAAGTAAAAGATGCAAGAAGTTCAAATGTCAAGCCGCTCATGCCAAGCAGATACGATGAGTTTCGCTACATAAGGAATTCTGAGTCAGTCCTCGTTGATGTTGTCAGAAGCACGTAATAGGTAATGTGGCAAACGGGAGAAGTATTGATGCTATCAGTTTGTAAGGAATGGCGTTGCATTGAGACATTCATGCAAATAACTTGGCCATGCACTAACATGGAAAACTAACTTTCCCTTGCATCTTAGACCCCGTATCTGATGTAATTAGAGGCTGAACCAGTGGCCACGAACGGCGTGTTGACATGCTAGTCATGGAGGAAAGAACTTCAAACTACCATGCTGAGCTGAGTCTTGCATGATGAGGCGCAGCGCCGAGAGGCAACATGAGGAATGAGTTGCTGGATCAAAAGGTGCATCTCAAACTTTGTACCATTCTCTGAGCCTTGGGGTGATCGGCAATGAGTGTGATTCAGTAAACACAATGTCAGATTTGCCTCTGCATGTCACTCATATATTAGCGATGGGTGTAATATTCCGGAACGACTCCTAACAAGATTCGTCTCGGATGCTTTGCTCCGGAATCGGTCGAAGGCTGGAGCTTGAGCCAAAAACAACAAAACTCGTCCGCAAGAGCCTCCTTCTTGGGAAATCCAAGGCCTATCTTTCTGGCCTTTAAAATCCGTTGCCAACGTACGAGATTAGTTGTGATATGGTGTTTCATCTGAGGAGAACTGATAGTCTCGGAGATCTCTAATGAGCACCAACGTTCTCTTGGTTTAGTAGTTGAGGCTCAATCGAGATCAGATAACGGAGTCTTCCCAATACCCGATAGATGCGGGAGCTTGTATAGCTCCCGCGTCACACTCAACCGCTTTTCAGTTTGAATCGACTTCAGGCAATACTCACGAGTTTGGGTTGCGGGGGTGAGATTTACTGCGTATGTTCCTATATGTCACTGGCTCAGAGGCTGTCTGTAAGGCGGATAGCCGCAGGTTGTCATAACAGCGAAGTTGTCTTCCAGGCTGCTTGGCATGGGAGGTACAAGAATAGCGGGCGTTGGTAATATTGAGGCACAGGAAAACATAAAGAATTGGTGTTTATTGAGTGGTGATTCTAAAAATCGGCTTAATTTCAACTGAGGTTCTGGCACTGCTGATCAAGACAGGTGTGGATGTATTGAATACGGACAGTCTTCTGGGAAACGCTGATCCACCAGGAGAACTTTGAGCTTTTCGATACAGGATAACGTTGCCCGACCATTTCTCACGGAAGCTCGCCTCGATATCCTGATATGTACTAGAAACTCGACCTAGCAAAGCTACATGCATCTTTCATTTTAACTGAAGCTCTTCGATCTAGTTGTTGCTTTTGTAAGAAACATACAAATTCCCCAGTTGAGCGGTCATTCAAATCACTTTCGTTTAAAAGATGAATCAAATATAAGAACTCACTGACTCTGCTTTCTTCGCAGACGCACGCGCAGACTGGAATGCGATTATGACTCGTGACCCACGGCTGCTTTTATTCACCTGTCCGAATCTGGCCATGGCAGTCAAGGTGGTGGGAAAGGCCATCCGGGCGCATACACATCATGTACTTAAAGTAATGGGAGTATCTACGCATCCTAGCTATGAGGAACGAGGAACCCTAGCTAAGCTCAACTTGTTGATCGACCAATCTTACTGTAGGGAGTGGACGAATCCTATTCGTTGCGGGTCAACTTCTTAGCTACCATGCATCCACGGCCTGATGGGATAAGCTCGGCTGAGCCAAGTAAACCCTTTGCCATAAGAAGTTCAGTTCTAACGAGCCTTCGGGCCTCTCGTCAATCTTGTCGAGAGAATACGTAAAAAAGAGGGGGAATAAGTGTTCTCTTTAATCCATAAGCCACACAGAGTGTCCATTCCCGACCTCGAATTATACGTGGAAATTCTTGTGGCTGGAGAATGGCCTTACTGAAACAAAGAAAAGCCGTAGCATAATGAGCACGTCAGAACAGTCATTATTCTGAGACCAGTATAGAAACATCCAGGAAGCATCGTCAATCAACATAGCGCCACATTGTCCCATTCGTGTACGTGTATGACCCGAAACATGCCTGCCTTAAAACATCGTTGAACGCCTTATAGATAACATGTTGCGCATTCACTACCGCGCTGAACGGCGTCGCCTCTTCCCTTGCAAGGCAGCTTCACGATCATCTTGCTCCCCATCACTCGAATCGTCGTGACCCCTAGCATTCTTGGACCGGTCGTTACCCTTCTTGATCGAAATGATACAGCCTTGTTCCTTAAGTCGCTTCGTCAACTTTGTACTGGCCTGCATCCCAGGGAAGTCCTTTGCTGTATAAACAGTAAAAACGTCGCTTTGAGTGTCAACCAAAGTCGGAAAACGCTTCACCTCTTTCGCACGAATTGGGTCGATTTTGACCAAGGTGAAATGAAGGCGAAATGATCCAGGAGTTCTGCAAGATAAATCTGGAAAGCAGAAGAAGCAACCCTCCTCACCATATTCGTCCTTGCCAACAAAGGGGGCACTAACCAGTAGGCCCATAAGTCGGCGCTGTTGCCGATACTCCTCAGGCATGAACGAGGCATCGCAGGATCCAGATTCATCGTATATGGAGCAACTCATGACGTAGTGGGGGTAGCGCAGATGCTTTGTAGTCTCTTCTTTTGTGAGATTGGGAGCTTCAACGAGGAGCTGGACGATGGGCGGTGGATCGATTACTCTCCGGTCTCTTTCTCCAAATCCACATGATCGAGCAGCAATCGGTTGCTGCCGTATCCGAAGCCTGTAACAGACATTACCTGGGCGATTGTTCATGCTCACCCTATCGCCGCTGCCTTCACCAGTGGAAAGAATATCGGATATCTTCATAGGATCAGGCCTTTGTTCAGTTGGAGATTCAATAGGACTATTCGACTCAGGCAGTCTACCATTAGTTGCAGCAGCTGGGTGGAAGCGATGCCCTGTGAAGCGAGGAACGGCACACGTATCGATTGATGGTCTATGCTGTCTCTGTACGAAGACGGACGGTTGATCCTCCGGCACCAAATGCAATCTCGAAGCATATGTTGGATGGTGACCTTGCACGTGGTCTTGCATTTCACAATTCCGTGAAAGAAGAGAGGACGGGGCTTGGGGTGGATGGCCATGTTGGCCAGCTGTGAGGCCAGCAGCATAAAGCCCAGGTGGAGGAGGAGGATGTTGGTTTTGAGGCACAGAGCCTGACATCTCGTTGTAAACATGGCCAGTTTGGGAGTGTTGCGAATGCTGCAGCTGCGAAGGACGACGATTTTCAGGTCCTGCGGCGAGTAAGCCCGCCGGGGAGTACAGTTGCTGGTCATAATGAGAGTGAATTGAGCCCCGAGGAGGGTGATGTGTGTCTGGGGCCCAACTCATTATTGCCGTCGCGTATGGATGTGACATAGCCTCTGGCATGGTTTGTGGCATCGTGTTTAGCCGCTGTGATGTTTGCGCGGCGGTCTCGACAAATGTGAGAGACATCAACGTCGTGAGATGTTCAAGTACAGTCAGGAAGGACTGCCATCAACATAGATGCATGGGAAAGAGAGGCGCCAGTGTCGAGCTTATTAGTGGAGGATCGATCAGTGGCGGCTTAGATCGGTTGCATCAATAGCTAACTTATACCCAGCTACTTCGTACAGACCCTTCGGTAGTGTCCAATAAGGGAATAGGATCATCCAAGCCCAAGGGAAGTAAAGACCGGGAAGGCCCAGCAGTCCACAACTTCCAGGGAGCCGGCTGTAAGACGGAATGCGGACGGTCCTACTGAGCAGATAGACGACGATGGAGGGGAGTGGATGAAGGCTGGCGTAGTTAAAGGCGTGTAGCCTCAATGGACTCACACGATTAGTCTTTGGATGAGACTAGCAGATTGACTAACGGCCGGGGGGTAGCGGGAGAATCTCGGCAAACCCACAACGATGTCCGAGTTGAAGAAGAAGGTAACAAAAGAGATGTAGTGTCATGTGCAGCAGGAGACGTGGCGGAGGAGGGAAGTAGAATCGAGGCGGCGGGCAACCGTATGCCTGCTGTGTATTGATGGAAACGCGCGGAATATGAGTAAGTTTGTAACCGAACCCACCAGGAGCCGGATTTGGCCTCTGTTGAGTCTGCTCTTAGCGGAAATATGACGGCTCTAGAGAAAGTATGGGTTTGTGTGACGGAAAAAGGCAGCAAGACTATCGCGCGGGTAGATATAAGTCAGAACGCTGAAGGCACAGAGCTGTTTAGCGTCACAATGCAAACACAGAGGTTCAATGTAATGTAGCCTGGAGGTGAGGCAGCTGAAGCGATGACTGTGAAGGCAAAGCTGCTACACATTCGAGAGCGGAATAAAAAGGTTCGAGACCAAGGGTTTGAGACAGCTGAGGCAGAAGTCAAAACGAAGCAAACTTCCAAGCGCTGGAGAACAGGGAAGCCGTCAAGATGCCACTTCTTTGTATTGCCAGCCGAGGACCAATGGCAAAAGAGATGTCGTTGAGCTTATAAGAGGCAGTAGATCAGAAAGAACTGAAACGAAGCTACCCAGCAATATCCTCTTTAAGCTCAAACTCAAAATCGTCGGCTCGAGAATTTCCAAATGCGGATCTCGAAAGCCAAAGGGTCATCTGACAGGGCAGGTATCTTATTAAATAAGTCTCAGATGAAGATACAGTAAGTTAACGGGGACTGAGCAAATACAAGCTCCGTGATGAGGGCAGGGAAAAACTCGAGATTATCGAGTTGACAGGGGAGGTGGGATTATTAAACGCCTTTCCATTGCCTGGCCTACCGATGGAACAGACAGGAAAGAGGTGGGCATAAAACCAAAAAGCACCCCATTAGCTCGCCTCCCGTCACCTTGCCTCGGATCGCAGCCAATGCTAGGCACGATATGCAAATGGAGCATCCATACTGAAGGTACCTAGGTATGGCAATAAGAAGAAAAACTTGTATTGCTAAATGCAGTAAAGCAACTAGGTGGATAGACATGTAGGTGAGTAATTTGAGCGAATGGGTGCCTACAAAGGGACTCTGTATGGATTATCCTGGGCTGCCAGGCGGCCGCAGATAGAAGCCTGAAATGCCCCGGTCTTGCTGACCTACAATCCCAGTGCCGCCGGCAGCACTCCCGTTCATATCTACTAGGAAGTAAAAAAAAAAAATGAGCTCTTGCAAATCGAACCTCATCAGCTAGGTCTGGGTCATGGGTTTAGTACAGGTATGATCTGAGGCCTCCTGTTCATTGTTTTATTGCAACCAAGGTCATGCAAATAACCTTTGTCCTAGAACGGCTTTCAAATATCATCTCTTGGAAAGAGGCAATCCCAAGCTACCTACGTAATGTTGAGGACACGCTAAAGAATGCAGCGTGCGCCAGCGAATTGCCAGTGTGGGATCTTGACTCTCAAGCAGGCATTTGCTGGGTACCTACCTACTTATATGTGGACCCTGGCGGGTCGATCATCAAAGCTCTGGATTCTCTGTAGGGCATCAGAAACACACAAGGGGGTAGGGATCAGTGAACGGAAATATCGTGAATCGCACCCCTTAGCTTGAATTGCTAGCTGCCTGACCTCAGGTAGCTAAAGGGTATTTCAGGGCTGAATCTGGCTGGCTAAAGGCACCCATGTGAATGAGATATTGACAAGATCGATTCAGGTCTGTGCCCGCTTCCCAAGCTCGGATAAGCCAATTGGTCCTAGTTTCGTGCTATAGTAGATCAACGTAGGAAAAACGAATAAGAAACTCAGAAGGGAGATCGACAATTTGCATCTAATCGAGAAATATCAATCAAGTTTAGCAAGGATATTGGCCCGGCAGGGGGTGAGTAGCTCTTCTGTGTCTAATTAATGTAAAGATAATAACCTCCATATATACATAACCTTCTCGATCTCGGCAAGAACTTGTCAATTGTCGCGCTTCCACACCAACGGGGGCGGTTTTGAGATCAGAGTCGTTGATTACCGGTACCTAGGTACCTCGACCTCGAGTTTCAGTAAGGTACCTGCCCTGGTTCGAAGTTCTCGCTGCCATTCCTCTGTTCATAAGTTCATGAATAATGCTCAGTCCAGCTCTCCAAGCGATTTATATCTATCGAACATTGTCGCGTTTCAACAATGCAAAAGTAACGATCTAATGCTCTGACCGGATTGAATTGCTTTTTAGTCCTCGGGTACATGTACTCGAACTTAGCTTCAACGTCACCGCGCCCTCGTCAGGCTTTGTTGAGATCATGGCAACAAACCAGGCTGGCTCCCTTGTCCTGCGTTCCGTGCCGTTTTTCTAACGAGGAGGACTTCCATTGGCCACCTTCTCGACGGAACCTCCTCCGGTTTATTCTAATTTGTTGCAGCGGTTCACTCTGGCATGCACACAAGCTGAAATTGATGCTGTATTGTAGTGCAGATATGTACGTTGACATGCGGTACGACTCAGGCGCCAAGAGCGGGAAACCCCAAGACTATTGTAACATTGCTGATAGGTTCCAAGGCATGGATGCTGTTGTTCATCGTAATAAGCAATAAGCCTGCTGACTGCATGAATGTCCGGAACTGGGTACTGGCTTTTCCCTAGTGAGGCACGCATGTCGGTCTGTTGTTCTGCAGACTGTCGGTTGAGTGGCAAGAGTCAAAACTTTGAAACTGTTGCGAGCATTTTATCAGCACTCACCGATTGCAGATGCTGACACGATTGCCTCCGCTCTTCATGTTAGACGTGGGGCCTGAGTTACCATTTCTACCCTTCTACATTTCTCCCTTTGGACCACTACCATCGTCGTCACTGATCAGCCAAACTGCAACCTCGAAACAGCAACTGGCGACTTCACTCCACGTCCTTTCCTTCAATGGCTTATATAACGCTAATAAAAATAAATAAAAACACACGTAAATGATGTGCAGCCGCTTGGTATCATCTAGTTAGACTATTCGATCCAGAGAGATGGTGCTCCATGGACCCGGAGCGTGGACGAACAAGCAAGCTAGGACGTGTCAACAAGTAATTCGTCATGATCATGTCGCTCAAACTTTCATCAAATATCAATTGTGTTGGTTACATTTCGGACACTACATAATCCGCATCGTTATTCGTTAAAATACGCGAACCAAGACGCCATCCCTGGAGCTCTGGCCTGGCTACAGGCTAGCAGGCTCTCTTGTACGGATACAGCTCGGTCCTTGAGTCCAGTCTATGACACACGATAATCTGAAGATCCATCAAAGTGAACATTCAATTCAAATTGTACATGGACATATTTGAATGGTTGAAAGATACCTAATAAAAGCCTAATCGACCACCCTGCAGTTTGTTTGCCAGAGCTAATCCGTGATTGGCTCCTATACTTGGGGCTGAATGCACCTTGTTGGTGTAAGTAAGGAGTAGTCTAGCAGACCATGACAACCAGAAGATTTGCTACCCGGGCTTGATAACGATAACTTCCCCACGAAACTGCTCATTCATAGAGTGTTAAGGATAGATGTCCTTACCATGCTCCCTTCTTTTGGGACATGGCCGTCCGTTCTCACCAGATGTTCAAAAAATGCCCAACAGCAGTACTGGCAGGGTCACACAACATACATCATAATATTGAGACGTTCTTCAAAGTAAATGTCATATTTTAACTGATGATATGACAAGAAGATTCCGCCTGGTATTCAGTTATTAAAGGTTCTTTTTGTATGCAAGCGTGCACATCCGGTTCCATGGCCTTGGATTAGTTTTGCATTAACACCATCCCCTCACCGTGGCTTACTATCAAGCTTGGCTACGTTCCACAACAGCTTGAAGACGAGCTTTGACCCAATGCAGCCAGCCAGTCATGCTTTGACTTTATCGGCAACCAACAGACAGTTAACCACGGCTGTCTGTGTATAGCATTCCTCCACGCGGCTTTCATCATGCCAACTCACAACTCAGTCCTGCGGCACCTTCCCAAATAATCTGATGAGCCATTGAAGATTCCTTTCAACAGTTGAAACGAAGTAACCACTTCGTTGGAATTGGCTTTCCAATAAGCCTCTGATCATTGAGATGGCGCTGAGGTATCATAATTGTATCACTAGCCACTAACAGCCCGTTATTGGTATTCATATTTGTTTGATACAAACTCAATTCTGAGCTTACTAGGTTATCGCTGACGAGGCACAGAGATCCTGAGTGCTGCCCTATGCAGATCGATCGTAAGATCCGTACGATCTTAAGCGCGAACTGATCATCGAATCTGATGTACAGTAGATAGCTGGACCATCAGCACTCGGAGTTGGTTAGCAGCTTCCCCAGTTTGTTGTATACTGCATTAGGCTGTTATGCAGGTGAAAATATAAGGCCTGGCAAGCCTGGCTGCGTGTGATTCACTCGCGTGTAAAGCTTCGCATGTTTACAATCGAGTCAGACTTTGTAGTTAAGGGATTTGCTAAAGTCACGAATAGGAGAAGCATAAAGGACGTGTTGGATCAAGTCAGTGAAATGCCAAGTCAGTTTTAGCGTCACCTCTATTTGACCTGCATATGCTCTAACAACTGTTACTGAGTTCCTTACATCTAACGAACCGTGCCCACTGTCTACAACATTAGCATTGGGATACCCAGTACTCATGGTTTCTCCAAGTATTACACCGATACCCTGTCCCATCCTTTCCTATTTGAAGTCCATCGCGCTTTTGAAGTTCTCCGATCTATCATGTCCCAATCCCGCTCATCCATTGCATTCAAAAAAGAAAACCATCATGCCCAACCAAAATGCCACTGTGAAGAAACTCCAGGCTGTGCTCGCTTTTACAAATCAAACCCTTCTAAAAAATCGAGAGAGAAAAAAGTGCCAAACCGAATATGGCAAAATGAAAGGGGGGGGATGAAGGTGTATACCCTAGTAATATAATATTATAGTTTGTAGTGTCTGTTTCGACACCTGCCGGCTCAAAAGGTCGACTAGGCTGAAATAAGGTGAAAAAAGAAGTTGGCAAGGGTATCAAGTCATAAAGACATGCCAAGTACGATCGTATCAGAAGGTAAAATGAAGATTCCACGGATGGATCTGTAGTCATAACGTATTAAAATGATAGTTGTCGAAGATTGAGAGGAAATTGAAAGAGTGAGGTCGACGTGCTGCTGTTCAGCGTTCTATAACACAACATTGACCAATGCTACACTGGCGAGTGTAAGTACCAAGCCAGCCCAAGATGGTGTAAATATGTGTGCGTAGTTGGTCTCTTCTGGTGGTAAAGTGCTATTGACGAAATCTGGGCCACACAGAGTGTTTACTTGCCGAGCTGCGCTTTCATATGTGAGTGCAACAGGTTGAGAGCGGTCTGCGGCGGCGGCGTGGAAGATGTTCATGGTCTCTTGTATGCACCAACTGCATGAAGGGTTGGTGCTACCAGGCAATGTAAGGTTATACGGAAGGTAGTAGAAATAGGCGTTGGCGGCGGTGGTGGTATTTGTGACAGCATTGGCGTAACAATACATATCATCATCTGGTGTTTGAAGGCAAGTAGCCTTGTACATCATCTCATAGGCCTTCATGCCATAGAGGAACTGCTTGACGATGGTGTTGCCCGATTCCCACTCTTGCTTACAGTTCTCTGATGCAGTAAGGTTGCGCGCTGCAGCATCGAAAAAGTCGGTGCAGTATGTGACATTTGCAGCACATGTTGCATCAAGCACTCGGACTATGCTCAACAGCTGTTTCTGAGCCTCGAAGAAGCCACGAGACGTCTGTATGATTTCGTTAATGCCTAGAATCCTACCTAACATCCGTTGACTAAACTTACCTGGAGCATCATGGAGAGGGGGTAGCAGGTTTCGTAAGAAGGGTCGGAAAGGATGCCATTCAGGAACGCGGGACAGTTACTATCCGATGTGGTCGAAAGCTCAGCTGACAAATTTCCATCAAAAGCTTCGGGCAAAGGTGTGTTTGTGGTGGCAGCAGTCTTCGCAGCCCGTTGAATGGTGACGGTTGTAGCCTTGGATTTGCCCTCAGTTTTGGAAGGAGTTTCCTTGTTGACGATCTCCTTTACTTCATCCTCATCTTCATCCTTGCTCGATTCCTTACGTCGGTGTAGCTCGTATCGGTTGATCGTGGGAGTATGGTGCCCTCGATATCGGAGTGAAGATGACCATGTCTCAGTATCCGCTAGGACTGTAGAAGTAAGACATGCTAGGAGTAGGAGAAATGATAACGCTGTTCGCAAGCGGGGCGCGCGGGAGCTGGTGGGTTTCAGCGGACTGCGAGTGTTTGAGGCAGACCATGATGGTGAAGCCATGGTAAAGAGCGACGAGGCGGGAGACGCCGAAGATGGAATAAATCGTATTTCAAGTATGTGCAGCAATCGAATTGATGGCGACGTGTACAACCTTTAAGTGAATTGGCAGCACAGACAATAACAAGATTGAATGTGTTTCACCACGACGGGCCCAAGTTCACACAATGACAAAAAGGTGGTCGGAGGTCAGTTCTCGAGAGTGAAGGGCACACCGAAGTGATAGTTGTAGTAGTAGTAGTGAGTCAATTGGCGACGAAAGCCAATATTTAACAATTTCTCGGTGGAAGGTTTTATTTATCGTTGTCGTTGCATGGCGCACTTTCAAGGTTCCAGGTCGGATGACACTTCCGATGAGTGGGAAGTCAATGGGTAAATGAGAATTGCTCGCCGGGGTCCTCTTGTAGCTGCGATGGTCGAGAACGAGTGTGATGCGGTGCGTGATATACCAATTGCGAGATGGGATTGGTTGCCAGGGGGAGATGAGATGGCCGTACAGTTGCTATCAGGTGGGAGGCTTACACAAATTGGGTACCGGTTGATGCGGCCAAGAAGTGTGTATTCCAAGGTGAAAATATAGAAAAGAAAGAACGAGTGACTGTATGTTGGAGTTGCTGTTGGTGTAAAACTTGAATCTGGGGTTGAAAACGATCGTCGTGAGTAAGTCAACAAAGGAGTATTGACGTTGGTAAGGATGAAATGGAGTTAATGAGTGAATGACGGGTCTAGAAACGAGTGATCGTCGGCGGTTCTAACAGCACCTGAAGTAGAGGTAGGTCTGTAACTCAATGGTTGCGCAAGCAAAAAAAGAGAAAACGAAGGAGAGGAAGAGGGTGCCCACCACTTGATTTGGAGTTGCCAGTATAGGAACAGAATTCTCAGTGGATATCACGGGAAATGGGATTAGTGACGCCGGAGAGGAAAGCAATAACCCCTACAAAAACAACCGACTTTACTCTAACGGGCCAAGTCGGAGGGGAAGACAGACGATTCCAGCCCAGGCCTGCCCTGCCTTGCTTCTGATGCTTGCTAGATTGACCAGGATCGAGCAGGCATGAATCAATCAAGTGCAGAGAGACCATGGCTTGAATCCAAGTAATAGACAAGGATAATTAAACCCTCCTTTGAGGCTTGCAGTAGTGCCTGTTAGCGCGTCGGTTTATTGATTGGGCCTGCTGTAGTGTGTTGTACCCGTATCACGTAGAGTGTGTACTGTGACTGGACAATAATGCGAAGCTTATATAAAATGAACTGGATGAATTTGTGGTAGTACACTGCATAGTGGTTTAGTATAGGAGGGTATAATGAAAATTCTGCTAATAATTGATCACATAATTCTACTACCCACCTCACTCTGATAACTCTGTCCTGATACACAGACAAGCAACAAACATCAACTGTAATAGAAGAGAACCCTCCTTCATCGCCTTACGCGTCCACATATACATTCTTTAGTCACAAGGGTTCAATTATGTTTCAACCCGGCCCGCTTTCTACCGACGTCCTAGAAAGAAACCACCATGCTCCGAACGGTATTGCATACAGCGCTCTCATATTCTCCGGGTTACACGACTGACTGTTCATATGCTAAAAATCCAGGTTCCCACATGGATTCTCAGGTCGAAACGGACATCGAGCTGAAGATGGCAAGGCTTAGGAAACCCCATGATACACAGGCGACTAGAAAAAGGGGAGGGTCAAATCTCGCTTCCCCATGGCGGACCAGCCACCATTACCACGGATCCAGCCACGACAAGGCAAAAAATAGCATCAACAATCGATTTTCTAGCGCAGGTAGCATCGCTTCAAGGCATCACCTCATTCCAAGGTTTATTGGACTGCGGGTGGGTGCCGCGGAGGAACTATCCGCTCTCGATCAGGTCTGTCAGTTGAGGTTCCGTTTATGCATGCACGTAACTGAAAGCCAAGATTGTTCATTCATTCTCACCGTTTCGTTTCATTCCGTTGCAATGTTTCGTTTCCTCAACTGATGGTACTCGTCAGCTTCAGGCCAGTACCGGAATGGTTCTATCCGCTGACGGTTATTCAGGTGGCGTTGATTCAATTCGTAAGTCCGTAGGGCCTCTAAATCTCCACCGAGAGCCGATAGAGCTTCTCGCGTACCTTGCATGGCTGCCGCGAGCCCCAAGGTAATTTCCCCGGCTTCTCAGCTCTCTCCAATGACAACCTTTGCTCCCCTGCCAAGAAATCTCTGCCCTTGATGCGATATGTATTTTACGTCCTGACTGTGAATCGACTCTCAAAGTGAACAACAAGATTCATTGCTTACTCGCCTAAATATTACAAAGACAAAGCCCAAGAATTCGTGCTTCACTCCAATATCGGATCAACCAACCCCTCGTTCCCCCATTTTCAGCCGCGTGGCTACCGTGTGGTGCCTAAGGCTAACAGAGACATTGTCTTAAACCATCGGGGACCCATCAATCAGCACATCCACCGCTACGGCCGTCGAACCGTCCGTTCAGCCATAAACGTAAACGAGTGACTGGTTTTTTATGGCCGCGTCTGCCACCCAGGTTAGATACCATAAACAATGCTATTATCCGCTGCTTGTACCCGTCAGCAATTATCGTCTTCTGGAGCCTCCAGTCCAGTTCGTTCAACCCCCACGAGTTGATAGTTGCAAGTCGCAACGTCTCTCAGCTGTCGTGTTCGAAACCATTTTACCATTTCCTGTTGTGTCGATCGATACTGCTCCTGGTTTCTTATCTCAATTTCTCCTTGCCGTCCACGAGATGTTGCAAGCGATGGCCATGTGGCGGTGTTCCGCCTGCCCCAGTGTCTAAACTACCATCCCTCGAGGAGACTTGGCATTAATCACACATTCACAGCTAGCATAACAGTTAGATATGTGGTATTAAAAAATTTGAAGAGAGTTGATTGATCAGATGATATACATCGGAAATATTACAAACAATAATAAGAAAAAGTCCTTCATGATTCAGGAAGGGGATGTCCCTTATAACAATGGATCGCCTGAACGCCAATACAATGCAGCAAAAGTCTCACAATTCCACCTTAGTAATCACCAATCTCTCAACGTTACTCTCCTTTGGCCTGCGCCCTACCTCTGCTTCTCGAGGCTCTGCAAGTTAACCAACTCAGCATAACGTCCATTCTTCTTCATTAACTCCGTATGTGTTCCTTGCTCAACGACACGACCCTGATCAAAGACGTAAATGATGTCAGCCTTTTGAATGGTACTCAGACGATGCGCAACAGCGATGGTGGTTCGGCCCTTAGCCGCCTTGTCCAACGCTGCCTGTACCACATGCTCTGACTCGGAGTCCAAGGCTGATGTTGCTTCGTCGAGGAGCAAGATCTTGGGGTCTCGGATTAAGGCTCGTGCAATAGCAATTCGCTGCTTCTGCCCACCAGACAACAGTGCACCCTTGCTACCAACAACAGTGTTGAAACCATCAGGAAGTGACACAATGAAGTCATAAATATTCGCTTCGCGAGTCGCATGCTCGATGTCTTTTTCTGAGACATCCTCGCGGGAAGTTCCTAATAGGATGTTTTCCTTGATGGTTCCTTGGTAAAGTGTAGGCTCCTGACTGACAAGCGCAATGTGTGATCGATAGTCGTTGATATTCAGCGTGCTGATCTCATGACCATCAATGAATACTCCCCCCGAAAGAGGGTCATAGAATCGCTCTAAAAGAGCAATGGTCGTAGACTTTCCGCAGCCGGAGGCTCCAACAAGGGCAATGTACTGTCCAGGTCTTACGGTAAGATTCAGCCCACGCAGAACAGGTTGCTCGGGTCTCGTAGGATAACGGAAATGAACGTCACGAAACTCGATATTGCCCTCAACCTGACGCAGCCGCTCACCACTGTCTGACCAAGTGTCAACAACGGGCTGTCTGTCAAACAACTTCTTGAGTTCTCCAGCAGCATGGTGCGCCTTACCCATGTCAGGAGCGAAGGAGAAGATCGTGCCTGCCGATTGGGCGCCGAATATTACCTTTTACTATCGTTAGCTGATACTCAAAACATTGGGATACTGGGTGTATATTACAGCCATGAAACAAAGGAAGAACTGGAACATGCTATATTCGAGCCGACCAATTAAGGTACCACCATACCAGAACCCTAAAGCGAAGCATGCAAACAGAAGGGACTGAGAGGCAGCGTAGAGTGTGGAGGATTTAAGGACCGAGATCAGACTCTTGCGTTGCTGTATCGCCAGAGAGTCTCTGTACTGTTTCAAAACATCCTCCTCCCGTGTCAACGCAGCAACAGTTCGAATGGCGGAAATTGCCTCCGAAGCAAAGCTGGCAGAGTTGTCGTAGGCAGCCTTGGAGCGACGCTGGAAATGGGCGAGCATCCAGAAGCGGAAAAAGCCGCATCCCAAGAGAACTGGAATTGTTGCGATACACACGAGTGACAGCTTCCAACCGATTGCTAGTGATACAACAATGGCGGAAATGAGGGTTGTGCTAACCATGAGCAACGTTCCCAGAGTCACACCGCTCAGTCCAGCAACATGAGTTACTGAAGTCGAAAGAAAGGAAGTGAGGGCTCCTGCAGTGTTCTCATCGCGGTCAAAGAAGGCAACATCTTGACGTAACATGGTTCGGAAAGCACGGTCTCGTACTCTGTGGACCAGTCGCTCGGAACATCTAGCGAACAAGACGCCCTGAATGATGAATGCAAATAATTGGACGAAGGCGAGCATGAGATACATAGCGCTCCAAAAGTCTGAGTCCTTCTTGATTTGGTGACGGGTATCTTCTGTGACCGGCTGGGAAAGAGTTACGATCTGTTTGGCAAAGAAAACTGCAACGGAATTAGTCACAGAGTGTTAGTTGAAGGAAATCCCACAATGTGACCTACCAGCTTGAGTAGGGTTGCCTCCACCACATATGGCAGAGAAGAAGAGACCAACAACCATGAGCTTCCATTCTGTGGTGTTAAAAGCAGCAATGAGTTTGATAAGTGTCCACATGCTATACTCTTGTTCGGCCTCTGCTTTGCGACCCTGAAGAGCCAGACTTGATGCAGATTTTGTGGTGCTAGTGCGGTCCAGCTTGGCTGCGATGTCATCGTTAGGGTCAGCAATAATTGCAGCTTGTTTCTCGCTTGTCATCTTCCGCATGAGTGATACTTCCTCCTCGTCGATAGCAGCTTGCTCCTCGGCAGTCATTTCCTCAGCGGCAGCAATGTTTTGAGCGGAAACAAGTTTGAAGTATGCGCTCTTCTTCTCTAGGAGCTCGTTGTGAGTTCCTTGTTCCACGATTCGACCGTCAGACATGACAACGATGTTGTGGGCCTGCCTGATCGTTGATAGACGATGGGCAATGGTGATGGTTGTACGGCCTTCAGAGGCGTTTTCAAGGGCGGCTTGCACAACACCCTCCGACTTGGTGTCGAGAGCGCTTGTCGCTTCGTCAAGAAGTAGAACTAAAATTATGTTAGTCCAGGGGTGGTTGATTAAGCATGGGGTGTCTGGGAGATGTAGCAAAACTTGAGACCTCAATGCCATATGATAGAAAATACCTTGCTCAGTTCATCCTGACATAACCCGAATTTGATATTCAGGCAAGTCTGTGTATATGAGGATAAACTTAGCAGTCTATTTGGTCAAAGGCCTCAAGTCTTTTCCCCAAGTCAGTATACTTACTCTTAGGATCAGAAACGACGGCACGAGCGATAGCAATCCGTTGCTTCTGGCCACCTGAAAGAAGGAATCCTCGTTCTCCAACGTTGGTCTCATATTTTTCGGGAAGAGCCGAGACAAAATCATGCGCATTGGCCTTCTTGGCCGCTTCAATAACCAGTTCACGCTGTTTCTCCTCACTCGCGTCTTCGTACTTGGTGCCGATCAAACCATGACGAATGTTGTTAAAGATAGTGGTGGCAAAGAGTGTAGGTTCTTGGCTGACAAGAGCCATTTTCTGGCGTAGCCATCGAAGGTTAAGCTTGGAGATATCGTGACCATCTAGGTAGACCGTGCCTTGCACAGGATCGTAAAATCGTTCAACCAAGCCTACAATCGTGCTCTTGCCACTCCCGCTCGCACCGACAAGAGCGGTGACTTTTCCGGCAGGGATGTCAAGGCTCACATCGTTCATAACCGTGACTTCCGGGCGAGATGGGTATATGTGTTTGATGTTGGAAAGCCGGATGGAGCCCTGGATACTCTCAAGCTTCTCGCCCTCATCGCTGGAGGAATCGAGGGGAGACACACGATCGATAGTATTGAAGATCTTGGCCGCAGCAGCAACAGCATTTGTGAACGATTGAATGTTAGGAGCGACATTTCCAAGGTTGAATGCACCTATCATCACAGACATGAGGATCGTTAGGATGTTGGAGAGACTTGTTTCACCATCGACCAGCATCTGGCTACCTTGCCAGAACGCCAGACCATAGTTAAGGTACAGGACCATCATCATGCCTTTAATCATTAGAATTTATACTGATTAAAACACTTGAGAGTTTGGGGATGCCAGGATGGAAGAAAACACAAGACTGTGTTTGGTGGTAGATCGCTGGGTTTTGGTGGAAGCTATTCACATGCATTTTTCCCTACCCTGCGTAGATTGCAACGCCCCAATATTTCTATGAAATGCTGGGGGAGGAAGAGGGGAAAACATGGAGAGGGAACAGTAGATGACCCCTTACAAAACAAAGGCGGGAATAATAGAAAATAATAAAAAGCAGGAAATGAGGAAGTAAAGAAAGGAAGTACATACCTGCAATCATACACGCGACAGCGCCCTTAACTCGGAAACCAAAGTACTCAGCATTCTTGAGGTGGGCATCGTACTGACGAGCAAGACGTTCCTGGGTACCAAAAGCAACAGCGTTTCGAATAGAGCTGATTACCTCGTCTGCAAGACTTCCTCCATGGGCATATGCTTCCAAACTATGTTTATTATATTTCATGATGAAATTTGAACCACCAGCCATGTTGATCAGTAGAGCAACGACAGTGGACAAAAGTATCAGTGTAAGCTTCCAGTACTTGACGAACCCTATAATAAAGGCTGAAACAAATGTAGCCACAGCGGCAAGCGTGAGAGACACCTTTTCGGATATGCCATCTTGGATGAGATTCGTGTCGGAGGTGATTCGAGTGACGACCTCGCCTGAGCCAAGCCGGTCAAAATACGCAATATTCTGGCGTAGACAACTTTCGAGGTAATGCTCGCGGATTTTGGCAGAAATATGCTCGCCTGTGTAAATGAAGCCACAGGTCGAGATGTACACCACAACAAATTCACCAATCCCAAGATAAACAAAGTACAAAACGAATTCCACCAATTTATCGTTAAAGGCACTGGAACTCAATGAACGATTCACAAAGTAGTCTTGAAAAACGCCTTGAAGGTTACCGAAGACAACGGTCATAAGAGGAAGTGCAGCGCCGCCAGCGATAGCACAAATACTCGAGACAATAATGATGAGGATGTCGTTACGGGAGGCATATCGGTATAGTACAGCGACACCCTGCTTGACTTCCGGACTAACGACTTGGCGTCGCAATACCTCGGCTTCGTCAGGTGGCAAGTGTCGATATTGATCTTCGATGTTTTCGGCTTTGGGAGGCACAATGACAGCTGAATCAGCTTTTGTTAGGTCCAATTTCTCGTTGTTGGCATTGCTCGAGGATTTCATGTCGGGGCGAACTGCATCTTTGTCGGTTGAACCACTCCCGCTGTGGCTTGACGACGAAGGTCGCGACGGGTTACTTCTACTTGTTGCAGTAGCTGTCTTTTCAGGTGTTTCGGTCATGGTGATGATGTGACTCTTGGAGAACCAGAGCTTATGGCGTTTAAATATAGAGAAGAGCTCGGTCAGAAATTGACGGGGTGAAAAAAACACCCTTGGATGAAAAGGTAGCACCAGTAGGTGCCGAGTTGAGATGGATGTCCTCGAGATTAGCGGATCATGAGTCTAAGTACTAACCCATCCAGCTTGTAGGTATTTTCGTATAGAGAGTTAAAGACCGAAAGCGATGCAACGGTGAAATAACAGGGGCCCGGGTGAGCAGTCTCCTGTCGGTACGGAGTTCGTTGACGATGAAAATAGTGGGCAAGGGGTCTGTTTTATTTCTTGATCGAGAACACTGGAAAACGTGAGTCGACATAATGAATAATTTATTTAAATAACTGAGCTTGGGCAACACCTCCACACCCTCGCTCCAACGGGTCACAAAAAGGGCACCGGTACCCGGTCCACAGGCGTCGTTTTCCTCTTACGCTAAACGATTGTCTGCAGCCCCAGGTTTAGTGATTTAGATCCGCTAATCGTTCATTGGTGACTTCAATATGGAGGGGTCTTACAGATTGGGGATCGGAGAGAACATCCTTGGTGAAGAATGTTCCATTGTCGCATATCACTCATGATCAGGCGTATTCAAGGCCCCGTAAGCCGGTCCAATTCAAGGATCTCTGATCTATGTGTGATCTCATCATTCAATGTCTTGAAGCCAGCGATCCCCGTGGTGATGGAG
Organism: Fusarium algeriense; assembly: GCA_002982035.1. NCBI lineage: Eukaryota > Fungi > Ascomycota > Sordariomycetes > Hypocreales > Nectriaceae > Fusarium > Fusarium algeriense. Next base: position 16,894 of record PVPY01000258.1, on the reverse strand, counting down.
ACTGTACAATCCTCCCAGTGAAAAAGATGCACACGTACCAAATGTTTGAGTCATCTCACCGCGCACATTGTCTCTATCTGACCTGGATCTTCCCTCGGACTCCCGCAGTAGCCCGACAACCCGTAGTGGGTAATTCTACGGAGCAAAAATGCATCCAGGATCGATGCTTACTCTCACGGTTTCAACCTGGTTGGGTTAGGAAGAAAAGGGAAGGAGTTTATACAAACTTGGTCTTTTTTACCCTCATAAATATAATGTGATAAATTAAATGATTATAAATATCTCTTCATTTTAGTTTAACCATTGGGTATTCATAATAGCTTATAAAAATTGTTTTTTGTTTTTTTTTTCTAAACAAGCAGAAGATCTCTTCTTTCTCTCATGACGCTTAAAAACAGATCAGACTAGTTGTAGCAGAGTGTAGTTAGTTGGCCGTGTTTCTGCAGTCCAATTCTGCGGCGTCGAAACGGTTGCTGCTTTCGGACAGCGCCCGGCTCGCTTCAATCTTCCACTATCGGTTCACTTTGATTACCACTCCAGGCTTCGGAATCTTTCAAGACTGTCAAGGCAAGGACTGCGTGACCGGGTAAATAAGCACGGCACTTCGGCACACTTCGTGGCCACGATTCGAGCGAATGTCATCTAAAGAGCCTATGGAAGTGATAACAACTATTAGGCAGTATACTTTATTATCTCGCTCCACACATCTGGAGCGTAAGCAGTGATCAGTGCAAGAGAAACATGTTCCAGATTGATCTTGAATGACCCAGCGCTGTAAGACAGGGGGCCAGCATCGCATAACACAAGCCGTTGTGCATCAGGCTCATGTCACCTCGATGAGGTTCGAGTATGGTAGTACCTCTGGTACACAGATGAATCTGTATACTGCACAATAATGAAAAAAGAGCAACAACAATCTCATTCGATAACCAGTATGGTCTTTGATCTGACAAACTGTGAACAACCAACCCAGTTCAAATTTGGTGGTGTTCATCGGAGGTCGGTGAGTTTTGGTCGCCGGTTTCCGATTGTCAGCATGAAGCCAAGAGTTAATGAGCCTCAAGGTGACCGGTCGCTCCCGAGTCCGAACTCCGGCGACTAATCTTATTTTCGCATCCATTAGTCTATTGTTATATCCGATAAATTCTAGTTTGATTGGCTTGTCAAGCTTTATGCTCGCTAGCATAACCGGCGACTTCGTAATTCTCGCATTCGCGAATATGGATCGCTGCAACTCGGTCATGATTTGAGTCAATTGCAGGAAGCTGTTAAATGCACAGGTATCTATCGACGTAGTGTGGAGCGTAGTACTCCATTATTGTGCTCCTTTCTCTGTGCCGTAATCCTCTCAGTCGTCGAAAGAGTATCGGTCTGTAAAGTCAGCCTTGGTAACCTCGGCGCGCTCGTCTAAGATGCTGCGAGTCGTGAATTCTATCGGTGTGGGGAGATTGTAAATCTCGCAAAGATCATTTGGAGTCAAGCGAAGGATATTGCATCCTAGGCAATGTGCTATGAACATCCTTGCTTGTGGATTCATGCTGAAACTATGCATATGTAATGCGGCTATTTTCAGATGAATCTTAACAAATTTAGCTTCACGGTCAGACGGTGTTTTCGCATCACCTGGACGCAATATCTGTCAACTTCGCACTGATCCCATGGCTGTTCCAAGTGTTCCCAAGAGGCCTTATTGTGAGACAAACTTTCATAACAGTACTTGTGTTATTTCGCTGTGAGCCTCAGGTTGAATACATTTGTATAACCACATATCTCTATGGACACATACTAGTAAGGTTCCGCAGTTTCGGACAATGATTTGTTTTAAGGATATGGAGAAATAATTGAGGATAATCCCTGCAACGAAAAGTAACACCCCTACCCTGGAGCTGAAGACTTGTGAAAATACCTTAGCTTCTTGATATATTAGTAAAACCAACTAAAACATTTGCAAATATTATTATAATGCTTAGGATGCGATCTAAGCCTTAGGCTATGGTGTCATAATAATCATTTTTATTAAAATGTATTTATATATAGAGATATATATTTAAATTCTGTATCTTTCTCAAATCCCGAGTGCTGTGTCCACCGGCCCATGCTTTGCAACACGTCTCAGTTTGGTAGTAATTCTTCGCCGATATCATGTAATTATAGTCTGGAAAACATAATGATAACACGACATCACTGAACTTTGAAACGGGTAGAGAGAGATTACGCCTGGGCTTAAGAGGCTACGCGACGTTGTATGTAATCCAGTAGTTACTGCATGACCCTGTAGGTGCATCGTGTAATCTTCAGTCACAGCGACGGTTACCGGCTCAAATCGATATAATATACTATGTACAAGCCTCATAGGCCATTATTCAAGTCGAATTTGATAGAAACAGTATGGGTTTGTCTTTCTTTGCCTTTTCTCTGACGCCGCCTGGTTGCTGGAACCCAAGTCCTCCAGAAACTTCGATAAGTGGTCTGGAACGAGAGATCCTTGTGGGCCTTGCGCACAGGGATACTTAGGATGGCATTATGGCATTCTGGTAAGTTTTACCATATTAGGATATCATCAAAATGCTTGAATATGTCTTTTGACCATGAAAACGAACCCGTAGGTTAATATTTACAGAACACTGAGGCTATCTCTTCAGCTATCAGTACAGATCTTTGGCCATTTTCGCTCGTATGACTACTTTAAGCCTTAGGCAACAATAATGCTCTATTCGTCTTCTCATTGGATGTTACCACAAGCTCTGAACAAGTCACCACAGCTTACTGGATCGCCACATCATCTCATTCAAGCCCAGCTCTCAACCTTCTTATCGCCACGGCACGTGTCAATAGTCAAAACATCTCTGTCTGTCTAAAACATACTCAAACCTCTATTCCCCAAGCCCACCATTTTCAGCATCCCGCGACACGGCATACAGGCATAGGTTCGTACACAGAGCTCGCATAGTACTCCCTATAGCGTCATAGCCCCCAAACATCATGATACCTGGCTCTCTCGCCTGGTTACTTGCACTGCCGGCACTTGCGCTGGCCGCCCGCCCCAAGAATGCCATCAAGCTTTCCGATGTGCGATCCCTTACCCTTCGTGGCAATGGCGCCATGACGAACCATCGCCGTGTTGGCGCTATCCCCCAACTGCGCTGCGTCTCCAAGAAGGCGCTCTGTGAACTCTACGACATCGATGTGATGCGCTGCACCAACGAAGGCTCCGGCTGGGGCGATGAGGATATTCAATGGAGTTGTACTGCCTCGCTTCCAGAGGAGCTCAAGCTTGTCACTACGGATGTGATCTGCGAGGGTTATAACTCTCCCGACGACCCTTATGTTCTTAAGGGTAGTTGCGGTGTCGAGTATAGAGTTGCCTTGACAAGGAAGGGCGAACGTCGTTATCCAAACATTGCCAACGGAGGATGGTTTAGTGATGGGCGAGGTGGTACCGACTGGGGGGCTTTACTCTTCACTATCATTTTCGTTGCTATTCTCGGCTGGATCATTTACTCAGCGTGCTACAGAGCACAAGAGGCTGGCGGCAACTCTAACCGACCACGACGTCGTCGTGACGGATGGTCCTCCGGCGGATGGGGCCCTGGATGGGGTCCTGATGGCGATGACCCTCCACCTCCATATCCCGGTTCTAAGCCTTCTTCGCAATCTGACACCTGGAGACCCGGGTTCTGGAGTGGTGCTGCAGGAGGAGCGGCAGCAGGATACTGGGCTGGTAGCCGTAATCAGCAAAATCATCACAATCACCACAACGATGGGTATGGCAGCATCGGACGCGGAAGTTCTGGATGGGGTGGTCGTTCTGGATCGTCGTCGGGATCCCACAATTCAAACCGTCATGAGAGCACTGGTTTTGGTTCAACCAGCCGTAGATAGACAATCACCACATAGGATAGATGTAAGTCTCCAAATTTCTTTTTGGTAGCATAATCGACGCTTTCCATTCATCCTGTTATTTCATACACGGACTCTCTAGAAGCCCCCCTAGAGACCCTCCTTTCTTTACAAAGAGTATATACATGCATGCAGCGGCTTGTTCAAGTTCCGCTGAGTGGTTTATAAATACACGGATGACTTTCCAAGTGTAGCCATCTAGCCCAGAGAATAAAACCGTCAAGATGCGCTGTCCAGATCATACGGCCCAACGTATCCGGTGAAAGTGGATATATGGCCAGCCCCAAATGCATAGAATGGATGCGTGATGCTCGAGGCAAGCAATTAATGAAGTAGAAATAGAGGTATCGCATAATAAAAGGGAGAGAAGAAAGGTGCAAGTTAAGTCGTTTCCATGGCGTTTTTGATGCATTCGTTCAATGATGGACGGGCATAACGTCCATCTTGTCAAATGCTCGAGAACAAGTAGGACATTTCCGCATGCGATTGCTGATGCGATCATCGACACATTGGTTGCAGAACAAGTGGCCACACGTCTTCAACGCCGTATTCTTGAAATTGTTACGACAAATGGTGCATAAAGCGAACGTCTAGGAACGGGTTAACATGGGTTAAAACATCAAGTTATTTCCTGCATCACTTACCCGAAGCATTTCCTCTTCTTCAGACGAATTGCTTAACGCCTTATTCTTCCAATTGTCGCGATCTTTCTGTAAATGCTCGAGGCGTACCTTCATCTTCTCTACTTCAGTCTCTTGCATCGTGTTGCGCTCACGAACCACAGCAGACGCTGCATCTTTGGATTTCACCAGGTTTGTCAGGTCAGCAATTTGCTTGTTCAGAGATTCAGTGCGGCGCATAGCATCGATGCTTGTCGTCTCCATCTTCTTGTTCTCCGTCATCAGGGCGGCATTTGCCTGCTTCAAATCGATCAACTGTTTATCCAGATTGCCCAGCAGGGTACGGTTCTGCGATTCAAGGTCCTTGAGTTGGGCGATGATTTCCGAACTCTTGCTGTTCTGGTGCCGCAATGATCGAATCTCGTTGTTGCGTGTATCCGCGTCCTTTCGCGCAGCAAAGTACTTTTGGTCGGCCTTGCTCTTCTCTGCAATCAAGATCGCCATGCGCTCCTCGGCAGCACTGGTATCCATCGCCTTCTTTTGAGCGATTTGCATTATCTTCTTATATGCCTTTTCCATAGCCGGAAATTCAATATTGATAGACTTGAAGTCTCGCTCAAGTTTTGTATACTGCAGGCGAAGCTCGTCAATTGTCAATGCTTCAATATCCGGGCTAACAGCTTGCTGATCCTCGCTCGGCTGAAGGCGCGAAAGTTTTGATTCCAGGGCCGTAATTCTGTCATCTTTGGCAGATGCCAGAGCCTTCACCTGATCGATTGATGCTCGGTCCTGTTCTAATCTTGCCTTTTGTTGCGTGGTTTCAGCCAGCAACTCGTCGCGCGCTGACCGCACTCGGGCAAGATCCTGATCTCTGGACATGATCTCAGCCTCAAGCTCCTGCGTCACCTGATTCGCGTCTGATTCGAGTTGCGTCCTGAACATCGACCGTTCTGCTTGTAGTTTCTCGGCTTCTTCTCGCAGCTGTTTATTTGTGGCTTCAAGGGAGTTAATTCGTTTGATAAGATCCTCGTTCTGGTTTTTGAACTGTTTGAAAACGTCGGTCCGGATAAAGTCTTCATCGGTTAAGGTCTCCCTCTTGGCTTTAAGACTCGAATTCTCGTCCTGAAGGGTTTTGATTTCAGCCAGGATGGCATCTAGTTGTTCCTTTTGCTTAGTAGCAGCTGCAGTCGCCTCTTCATACTTGAGTAACAGTTCACCTGCATTACCATTCGTCTCGTCGGCTTCAGCACCCCCATCACCAGACGCAGAAGGGCGAGTGGCATTGGCAAATGCTTGCTGTTCCAACTTCTGCACTTGGGAACTCTTGGCGCGGTCCAGTTTCTTCTCAGCTTTGAAATATCGCAAAGTCGCAGCGTTCAGTTGTTCAGACAGTTGATCCTTTTCGCTCTTCAATCGGTCCAATTTGACCAAGTATTCCTTTTGTGTTGCCAGTAGACTTGCGACCTTATTCTCTAGCTTAGCAGCGTCGGGGTCAATCTTACCTCGCGAAGAGGCTAGTCGTCCAAGAAGTGCTTCAGCTCTGGATTTGATCGTCTTTCCTTTGTCCGATAAATGCTTCTGGAATTCATGAAGATCTTTGAAACTCACGCCACTCAAAAATGGAGGGTCTGCGAACAGGTCAGCACAAGCACAGCGGTCAATATAGAACAAAGAACATCATACCAGATGGTGTCGTAGAAGTGATCTCTGAATCTGAAAGAAGTTCCATTTCCTCAAGAACCTATTTCTTTGTTTAGCAAACACAAAGTGGGGGACTAGAGTTGGGTGGGACAAACCTGTCGCCACCAAGCATCAATAAGTCTCAAGTGGTCGTCGTGATGAACAGATCGTTTATGGAGTTCCTCGAGGCGTGACTCGTAGGTGGAAGCCTTGCGACTATACTCTTGCATCTGCCGATAGATGGCGCCCTTTGTGTAGGTCTGATGATCGGGTCAGCGACATTTCCACCTCCATACGTCGAGAAAGTTGCGTGATTTTTTTTTTTTTTTTTTGGGTTGTGCCGAGGCGCTTCTCATTTTATGTGCATGACGAATGCACTTCTGAGCCGACTACTGCGATGTCGCGGGGAGTAGGCGAGCATCATCACTGGCTTGGTGAGCAATGCCGTCCAGGACCATCCCGACAGAATGGCACGAAGCCCGAGAGTATAAGCCTGCGTGATAGGCAGAGTATAGGGAGAAACATTTGGTCGGGTGCCCCAGCGTTGGCAATAGAAGATGTCATTGTGACTTACCTCAATCCAACTTTCCTCCTTCATGTCGGACGAGTCATCTTTAGCCTTGGAGCCATTGACAGCAACTCGCTTGCTGGGAGGAGCTATATCATCGGCACTGCTGATGGCAGGCCGTTTCCTATCCTCCATCTTTGTGACTGTGGATGGACGAGGGGAGGCAGAGGAAGTGGTTGTAAGAGGCATCAGAAGTCGCGTGGCACAGGGCAAAAAGGCGGACGCGTTGTCAAAGAAAAGCGACGGGTCGGTCGTTCGAGCGCTGTGAAGCCAATTCCCGTCGCGAACGAAGAAGTGCGAGCGATCATCAAGTGATAGCGTGGGGAAGCGTGTTGTGATGATGGAACGTTTCCTCGGGTAAGGAGTTGAAATTTCGAAGTTGAGTCGCAGACCAAGAAGCGCGGCGTCTCCACCTCGAAGGGGCTTAGTGTAAGTCTAGCCATATTCGGAAAGTGGGACCTCTCTTATCGATTTGCATGGGCGGATAATTCTCGCCCACTGGGCATCTCCACCATCCCGCATTTTATTTTCTCTGCCTTTTTCTAGGCTGCTTGGTGCAAATACTTTTCAGTCTCTGAACCTTATCTCTTGTCGCAATTCAGAAATGTCAACACAGATACCAGATCGAAAGTCGCATACAATAAATGCATGATCATACGCTTGCGCAATGAGCTCCATGTTCAAAAAGAAAGGAGGGCCTGCCTTCAAACCTAAGATCCCCGCCGCTCGACGCCCCGCGGTACCAGCACCCTCACAACCTCCCAAAGCAACACCAGCTGCTTCTCCTCCGCAGGTCTCGAAAGAGCCAAAACCCCAAAATGGACCCCAGGCATCTTTGCAATCGTCATCACCGAAAGATCTCGTAAGCATACCAATCGAGTCGCAATTTAACGATTCTCGTGAACTTGGTCGCCAACCTCCTACCCCACCATCGACGATTCCGGAGCCAGCAAAGCCAGATGAACCTGCTGCAACTAAGGGAACTGCCCAGGAAAACGCTCCAAAAGGAATTCAACGCGAACCCGGAAACCGGAATGCCGAAGTCAATCTTGAACAAACTGTTTCGTCTGCTGCGACTTGGACAGCCACAGAACCATTGGTTGCCCAAAAGACAACCCTGAGTGAGCAAGAGCAAGGTCAGCAGCCTCCTGCGCATTACAGTGAGACTCAATCAAGTATTGCAGAGGATGTGGATGTGCCGTCTCCTGTTTTGCAAACTCCCACTCCAGAGGACTCGGAAGGGCCAAGTGGAACTGAACTTTCAAACACGCCATCTCTCCCCGCTGCTGACTCGAATGACTCACGCGAAGAGACTTCGGGAGAAGCGCAGAATCTATCCAAGCCAACCCGTAGGCCACGAACCAGGAAGCAGATTGCCCAGGCAACCCAGGATGAAACTGAAAGGGAGGAAGGCTCACGACCGAAGAAACGTCAGAGGAAGACCGCCGACGAAGGCGAAGCACCCAAACAGCCCAGAAAACGCAGGACTACCCAGAGTGGTACGAGCACACCTAGAAATAGACGGGCGCGCTCGGTTACACCAGAAGATTCAGAATCTCAACTGGTGGACTTGCAGAAGCTTAAGATGGCTGATTTGACCAAGGATCTTCACATTGGGAAAAAGTTCAGTAGGCACGACGAGCTACGAGAACGAGAAAGACGGGCAAGAATGAAGTCTAGACTTGGAGTCGACGCGGAACGTGACAGCTCAGCAACCCCCGAGGATGGTGGCCAAGGAGAAAAGATTGGAAGCCCAGCTGCATCATCCCCAGCGCCGTCTGTTTCAGCCCCAGCTGCACCTTCAGGACCCCAATTCCGTATTGTTGATGGACAGATCGTCATAGATCAAAGCTCGCTGGCAGTGGATAGACATGCTCGAGCAGCCGCTGCAGCTGGAGCTATGGAAACAGTTGAGGAAAACGACTTCACGCGCCTCATCACTAGCAACTCATTCATGAACACCTCCAAACTTAAGGGCCCCAACATTTGGACCGACGCAGAGACAGAGCTCTTCTATCGCGGTCTGCGCATGCTTGGTACAGACTTCGAGATGATTTCCAAAATGTTCCCGGGCAAACAGCGGCGTCATGTCAAACTCAAGTTCAACCGGGAGGAGCGTCACTGTCCACAGCGCGTTAACGCCGCTCTAATCGGCGAGAAGACGGTAAAGATCGACATCGAAGAATACAAGGCTTTCACCGGCAGCGAGTTCGAGCCAGTGGCAGATATAGAGGCCGAGCAGCGCAAGATCCAGGAAGAGTACGAGGCCGAAGAAAAGCGACGAGCCGACGAGCAGGCCGAGATCATGCGCAAGAGACGCGAGGAACTGTTCAAGGACGACGACGAAGGCGATGCGAAGAAGAAAAAGAGGAAAAAGAAGCAGGCAGTAGTCTACGGATTGAATGGTGAACCCATTGCTCAGGAGGCATGAGTATGGGAAAGGACATAAGCCAGGCCCAAATCAAGATGAAGGCCATATCCAAAATTGGAGGAATGATTGGGCGGCGCAACGGGGACAGGCATGATGATACCCATAGGGTTTTTGGTATTTGCTCATGAATGAAAGAAAGGTTTACACGGAATTCGCTTCGAGAGCAGTCTCTACAGAATAGCAGTCCTCCCAGGTTAAGAAACACAATATGGATTTTTACACTGATGCATCAATATACGTTAGCGTGATATGTATATGTGAGGAAAAAATATGCCATATATACGTTGATATGTCAACAAACGAGTCGAGACATTTCATTTGCTTACGTGGTCATTTTTACACATCTTTTCTTGGTGACTCAGGTCGCATTGACAGTAGCAGGCTACACTGGTTCAACGCTCAAAGCGCACTCGGTGACATGTCAACTAGATGGTACTCGAAATTGAGACAAAGGAGAAAGTGACTGCTATGAAGCCGGAGCTAATGAAACTAGAGATAGCGAAGGACTAGGGATGGGAAGAAGTGAAGACGATGATGAAAAGGATGTGGCTTGTTGTGCCCACTGATAGAACAACCACAAGTGATAGCGTTGGTCTTAAAGACTCCTATCCCATGTTTGCGACATTGCGATATACAAATGACCGTAGGTATCGAGATCTATTGGTAACTGGGCATTACATTAGATACTACATTTCTTACCTTGCCCAAGTGGCATGGTGATCAATGAAAGGCCACAAACCTTGGCGAGTATGCATTAATTGCTGAACGATGCTGTTAGATCAGCCTTCTTAATCTCTATAAGCAGAGAATCTTTTTTCTCGATACCTCAAAGGGCACAGAATCTAAAGTTTCTAATCTGATGGAATGTACTACCTTTACTATCAAAATGGTTACATACCCCAGTCCTCAGCGACATCACATATAGCCACACGAAAACCGTCGATCTGATTCATTTGACAATCAAAGCTTATAACGCCGTACACATTCATGTCATCCAATCCTACCTAGGTACTCGGGTAGGGAGTAGGTATCTATGACAGAGCTGTCCTAACCTCCACTGTCTTGACTGCCCACTTCCGCCACATTGCAAAGCTCTGGCCAGTACAGGATATCTGAACCCCCTTGACTGTGCAGAGATAACATCACACATCCCGGTCATCAAAGCTCACTACAACATCACACGTTCAAGTCATCATGCCTGTAAGCAAAGCTACCTACCTATGCATGCAGCGTTACTATATAGCTATATACTAGCGCATATAGAAGAGCCATAATACTATTTATAATAGTGGTGCTAGCTGATAGCGGCGGCCTCTAGGCAGAGAACGAGGCCTAAGAAGGAAGAGGAGGCCAAATAAGGAGGAGAAGGAGGAGGAGATTGCTAAGGTTTTAGCTTATAATAGCTACCTTATTTTTTTATATATCTTAAACGTGATTCTAGGTTTCTATCACGTCCCGAAGTTGTTACTTAATTTCATTCCTCAAGAACTAGGGCATCAAACTTCCACCGCTGTTTGCAAAGGCTGTGTCACATATCTTACCCCCTGATGAAAGCCAAGGCGGCTGGGTTGATTTATCTTTCCTTTTAATCTGACCTGAATGTTATAATTGCTGGGCTGCGTTCATCTTAACGTCGTTGCATTGATGTACTTCTCTCCGAATACAACCTTTGGTATTGTTAACTCATTGATGTTCCTGTGACTTACCCTTCGCAAAGGGAACTCTGGGCTATTGGAGGCATGAAGGTCAGGACACTCTGAAGACGTATGCTTCTGGCTCTCGACACCAATGAATTGTCAATATTGTGTTATGCAGGATCTAGTTGGTGAGCGACGGGTTAGAACAAAATCAGATTGCGTCTAAATCAATTCTTCTGTTCTTTCAAACGGACCAGTCCTTGCAATCCAGCAGTTAAAAAACAATGTAACATCGAAACATTAACCTGCTGATACATGACGACTGTCTGGAACAGCAATCAAAAGGATGGGAAGATTGGGTAAAGGGGCAGGTTTTCAGAGAACATAAGACTGAAAATTAGGGACAAAAATAAACTAGCCAAAGAGTATGCTAAGTTTACCCTAAATTATCATAAACTTAAGTCTTTTTGTCACTCATGATCAACTTTAAGTTTCTGCGGTACCCTAACTGAATGGTCATCAAATTTCGTCAGCTATCTGTGCTACACTGCCCTTGCACGTATAAGGAAGGCTAAGCGGAATTCCTACGCCTATGTCGGTGCATCTTGAGATGCTATCGCGAGTCGCAAGGCGGCGCCAATGGCGATTCCACACCGAATGCCTTACGAATACCCATATTACATTGGGAATGCCTGGTTTTATTCCATTTCCTTCCGTTCATAATCGTAACACGTATTGTCCTGCACAACTCATCGACCCTAGTTGTTGGGCGCAGGCTCATCATCCTCCGGTTGATCAAAAAGGAAGTTAGCGGCTAGTTCTTCGTTCTTGTCGCAGGCAAAATAAGCCTGGATGGCCTGATCTCTGTCGAATCCTAGACGGCATAGCTAAAGCATGTCAGTGACTTATAGTCATGGTCATATCGAAATGATAACTCTCACCCTCTCGATGGCATCTCGTTCCTCCTCAGTGACCGAAATGGCCTGAGCGCCAGGAGGCAGCGGGGTGTCGTCATCGGCGTATTCACCGAGAAGCTGGAGAAATTGGTCGGGATTCGTAGCAATCAACTCAGCCAGCTGAGGATTGCCAGCTCCAAGCTGCTGAAGAATTGGCTCGAGCATCTGCGGTTGTTGCTGAACAACCTGGCGGAGCTGCTGGAATTGAGCATTGTGTCGCAGAAAGTCGAGGTTACCCAAATCGCCACCTTGTCCAGCAGCTGCCGCGGCAGCTGCAGCAGCAGCCTGGTTTCCTCCATTTCCTCCTCGGGAACCAGATCCTCCACGTTGAGCAGCAAGGTCGAACAAATTCACGCCACCCTCATCAGACGTACCCTGCGCGGAAGCGGCGGGTTGAGCTGGTTGTGAAACTGGAGCCGCAGGCGCAGCCTCACGCTGCTGTTGCTGCTCTTGTCGAATGTTGTCGGGAATTCCCTATAATAAATCAAGTAAGCAATCGCAGTTCACGACAGTCCGGGAAACCTAAGACGAACGTTAAGAAGGTACTCGACAGCACGGTCAGGGTTGTTGAACGCAGCGCGCATGGCCGCTTCGATCTGGCTCCTCTCAAAACCCATGGCCTCCATGTTTGTGATCGCCTCAGTGCGCTGAGATCCCATAGCAAGGCCGGAAGGCTCCTCAGATTGAGCACCGGAACCAACATCTGCAGAGCGCTGAGGAGTAGGTGTCGCGGGGACAGCAGCCTGATGAGACGAAGATTGTGCAGGGGCAGCAGGGGCGGCAGGAGTGTTAGCTATAGCTTGGGCGGGTGTGGCAGGAGGAGCACTGGATTCGGCCGCCTTTGATTCGGGCTTGGGCTTAGGCTATTGTGAGCTGTTAGTATGTTGACTCCTATCGATGAGTCGGCATTGCATACCTTGTTCACCATGCAGACCACAAAACCCTTCTCCTCGATGTTGTAGGAGCCAACAGTCTCTTCATCCTTCAAAATCTTGCCTTGGCATAACGTCAGCGGTCATGTAGTACGACATGTGAGGTAAAATATATACCAGAGTAGATCAGCTTCTGCAGCTTGGGTTCCCATCCTTTCTCGGATGAGATCTTCTCTTTGACGGCAGAAATCTGTGAGGCATATCAGCTGGCTGAAATGGTTTGCGCATACAGGTACAGGCATCAACGCGGGGCAGACATACCAGCTCAGAGGGCTCGACATCGAGCGTAAACTTTTGTTGTTTAAGATCCTGCAATACGTTTAGTTGGTTTCCAAGAAAATGAAACACAAATACGGTGAACCACGCCCATTAACGCAGATGTAGCAGCACACGTATTCTGTGACGCACCTTAAATGTGACCTTCATGATGGGCGAAGACTCTGTCGCTTTGAGGTGGGGAGGTGGGAGGCAAAGCGCGACCTGGGATTAGATAGAGTCGTCTCGTTCGGTAGAGGCTCGGGAGTAGAGTCGTGGCGATGTGTCGGGTCGAGGTTTTGCTGGGGAGGGAAAGAATGGGATGAGGACGTCGGTTAGGAGAAAATAAAGTCGTCGACGTATAGAAGAGTGAGTGTTGAAGAGAGGAAAGCTAGTTTACAGCCTGGGTGAAGTTGACGTTTGTCTGAGGGAAAAGGTGGGGCATGAGCCTGTGAGTTGGAGGGTTACCTACCTACTCTTGAGCCTGCTCCCACCAAAAATAGCCTAGTGTTCCTTTGTCAGCCACTCCAGGCTACCAAATGACTGGAAGGCACGCGTCCTTCTGCCTAAGAATTACAGTTGTATGGATGAAGAGCTTAACTTACCTCGATTCCATTGTGAGCAAGAGGGTATACAGCACTGAAGAAGAAGAATGGCTTTCTGCTGTAAAGCATCCGTACAAAGTGTACCTAGTCTAGGGCTATGTCATCCTAAAATTGAGTTGCATCCTCCTAAGTGTGAGAATACACCTCAAAATGTTTCAGGTAATAACATACTCCAAAAAAAGCATCACGAAACTCTATAGATACGTAGTCCTAAAGCCTCTCTATATTGGATCAGTGTTGAGTGTTCGTAACACGCAACAGAAGAAATATGCTACTCGAGATGTCTCCCACACAAATGACTTGCCCACATGGTGATCTAAGGAACATCTAGATTTTTCCCGAGACAGTCTTGCACTACATCAGCGTCACTTAAAACGCTGAGACCTGTCCTGCTTTATAAAGCCGAAACATTCAAGGGTGAAAACTTGAAGGTCTTGTCTCTGAACTCGTGATATGACTTATTGTCCTCGATAATTAACCTTGATGGATGTACCTTCGGTCTCTATCAAAGAGTTCTCTAGTGTTGAGTCACAGGTGAATATACTCAAGTTTTGGTTCAAGTGTTTGATATTGCTTCTTAGTTTATAGCTTTTGTTCTATCTTACAATTCATCTCTGTCGTCCATCCTCGCGCCTCCAGCGCAGAATATCAAGTCATAAAAGCGCCTCGCTATTTCCCCTGGTATACATACAATCCTACCCAATTCATCACACAATATCTGCATGGAACTCTGAGTTTACCATCCGGTGGCGTCAGGAAGGATAAAAAAAATATAAGAAAATGGAGTCTGTCCATATCATAGTTGCCCGCTTTGTTCACGCAACCTCCCACTCATTTTTATCGTTATACAGCCACTCATCTAAAGTGACATTCGTTAGGTCTTCTCCTGCTTCTTGCTTTCGCCATCACCTTCGCTGGCGATTTTCGACTTGCGGTTGTTATAATCAGACCAGCTTGACCGAGCGCCAGCACCCATCACCCACTCAGGGATGGGAGGGGTAAGCGGTCGGTCAATTGACATTTGGGAGTCTGTTTCTGACTCTTTCTCCTCTCTAATACTGTCCTGCTCATCACGATGGCTGAAAGGGCTTGGACCCACTGTTATGGAGGCAGACCGCAGAGACCGCACACTCTGGCGGTGTGTGATGACTTGTCCAGCGTTGGGCGAGGCCACGACAACCGTACCAGGGGTAGCCATCGGGGGCGGCGTAGGCGAGTCGGATCGGAAGAGAGGATGAATATGAGATTCACTCAATGACGGTTCAGGGAGATCGGCCATCGATGTTTGAGGGCCCATTGGCTCACGTTTTATAGTTACTGGGCTGAAGCTCCGGCTTCGCATGCGGATCCTTGGAGGTTCAAGAGGCATATCGTTGTTTGGTGTTGACGTTCTGCTTGGTGAAGGGCTGCCCGGGATCGTCTCGAGAAAGTGGCTTTGGGTTTGCTGAGGAGGAGTTGTCGCTTCCATCACCACTTGACGGTTGTGCGTATCAACAGACGACGTATCCCAGGTATCAAAAGCATCCTCACTGGACTGATATATGGTCGAGTCGGTCGAAATAGGTCGGCGAAACTCGCTTGACGAGACATGACTCCGGACAGTCGCAGACCGAATAGCGTTTGAAAGTTGAACCTTGATAGAAGTTGCGGTACCAGATCTAGAACGTCCACGTATAGAAGGAGTGGGTGTCCGGGAATCCATTGAATTCATCATCCTAGGAGCCATGTCATGCTCTGAGGTTGTGTGGCTATAGGGGATCGACTTCAGAGATGTCTTGGATCGGAAAGGTGGTAAACCTCGGTCCTCCTCTAGAGTGTGGAGTGAAAGAGCCTTCTGGTCACTTTTTCGTGCAAGGAAGAAGTGAATAGACAAGAAGCCGGTCTGAAGGAAAAAGCACACCCCAAGAGCAACCGACAAGCCGATGAGAAGACTGCTCTTGCTTGAGTCTATGAGCTCATCCTCGTTTTCGAATTTGGATTTGCTGGATTGAATGAGAGTAGCCACGGTTGCAACAGTAGCAAGTAGTATTGCCAAAAGACACGCGCCAAAGTCAACACCTAGGCATCGTGTTGACCATCGACGGAAGGAAGTCGAAGCATATGTAGAGAGCAACCAGCAGAGGAGAATGAGAGTTACAATCTCGAGGGCGACGGAGACCTGCGACAGTGTCCGGCCACTTGAGTCTTTGGGTGTATGAACTGTGAGGACAATAAGAACCGCAATCACAGCCACTGTTGCCAACAGGGCTAAAGAGCTCAGGATGATGGATAAAGCGCGTCGCATTGTTTCTGAAAGGTGGTGAATATGAAGTTGCGTAGTTATCTCGCAAAGTCCCAGTATGATAACTGGTAGGAGGCTAGTCTCAAACCAAGCGTTCCTTGATTCACGTAAGTCGTTGCCAAAGTAGTTTTGTTGCTCGTAATGCTTGTAATGTTGAGTGGTACTGCATAATCTGGCTGATTATGCTTCGTCGACCTTGGCTCAGCAGCGCGATGTGGTCGTCGATGAATGCTAGTGCATACGAACGGTGTATATATTGTACAGTGTCGAGTTGCTAGATCAAGCCAAGAGTATCCAAGTAGATCCGGCAAATACTTGTTAGTTGTTGGAGACTTCGTTGCTGATTTTCAAAGTCGCTCTGTGATATAAATCGAACCAAGCCCCAGAGCTGAACCAACGCAACAGGTTGGTGAAAGAATGTAAGTGATATAAAATCGGGTCTAAAAGAGTGTACTACTCTAGGAAATATATTGCAGCTTGTTTTGTTGATGTGCAATTATTAGCCTGAGTATAGAAGCGACAACCATAAGGCTTCAGTATAAGTCAAGGATGGACGATATTGAAACGAGCGGATGAAGACCTGAAGGTGGGAAAGAAAACATTAAAAGAAACGAGCAGAGGCCAAGGATAAAAGTAAAAGTAAAACGAACTTGTGGATGCCGACATTGACTGGTCTGGTGTGGGAGACCCGTCTGAGTCGAAGACAGCGCAAGCCAGCAGCACAGGACACCACTAAGAAGAAGCACTACACCCACTCTCAAGATGGAGACTTTGGGAAAAAGCAAGCCAAGAATGATCCTCTGAGTGGATTTACTTACTGACGGACTACTAATTACGGGCTGTGTTGCGTCGTTAGCAAAAGTCGGCCCTAGGCAGGGGTGTCACGAACCCCCCTAGTCCCCGTCGACTCTCTTACAAGTTGGCGACTCTCAGACACGGCGCACCCACGAGAATAGCATCGCACCGCATAACCTTTTCGTTTTCAAGCCCTGTTTGGTCGTTCGTTGGTCAGGTTTACCTGAGGGAGGG
>PVPY01000257.1:0-42022 GCA_002982035.1 Fusarium algeriense | reverse complement strand
GGTCTAGAGGCACAAACACGCCGCCTGCTTTCATAACGGCAAGCATAGCAACGACCATCCAGATACTCTTTGTGAATATGAGCGGCACTGTCACCTCAGGTCCAACACCCAGGCTACGCAGGTAGACGGAAAGTCGGGCGGCGTGGCTGTCAAGCTCGGCATAGGAGAGCTCGCCCTCCCACGACGAGGCGACGGCTGAGCGATTTGGCGACTCCTTTACGTGGGCTTCAATGAGGGCATGAACGGTTGAGTCGATCGCGGGCTGTGGTTGCCCGTCGCTATTCCATTCCATGATCTGCCTGCGACCGCTGTCTCCCAGCATGTCAACCACCGGTAGAGTGCGGTTAGGGTCCTGGATGATTGCATCTAGGGCGCGTAGTGTGGCCTCGACAACATCCGATGCGTGGCCATCGGATAACTTATCGGACCAGTACGTAAAATGCAGCTCAATAGTCTCACCATAATCGACTATGTTCAATGTGATATTGTACTATTCCTCGTGTAAGTTAAGTGCGTTTTTTCTTGTTGGTCGCACTGAGGAACGAGACCTCGTGGACCTGTATTTTTTGGGTAAATTTATGTTCACTTACCTCGCTGGGGTCATGTCCCTCAACAACATCGAGCTCGAGTTGACCTGGTATCTCTTCTCCCATAGTCACCTTTTGCAGCGACATAACGGTATTAAAAAGACCTTTATTGCCGATGTGCAACGCTCGCTGTATGTCGGCCAGTGCGCTGTGTTGATGGGGCAGGCTGTCGATGTAGTTATGGTTCATTGTTTGTAGCAACTCGAGGGCAGAGGGGGCATCATCGCCAATGCTGAAGTTGGTACTTGAGATAAGCATGCTGATAAGAGGACCGACGATCTCGTCGATGCGATCTACAGGAACATCGCGACCTGAAGTAATGTAACCGAAGCAGACGTCGTCAGAGCCCGTGAAGGCACGTAAGACTAATGCCCAGGCGACCTGGAAGAAGTTGGCAACAGAAACGCCGTGGGCGCGACCAAGCTGGCGCATGGCCTCGACGTCTGGGACGAGCCTCGTGATCTTGTTCAGCGACCTGACACTGACATCTACACCTTCTTCCACGAGAACCGGAAAGTGGCAGGGTCGCGCGGCGGCTAGTGTATCGGACCAGTAAGAAAGGGACTGGGATACAGGTTTGTTGTAGACGTGAGCAATATAGGGTTCATAGGACGGCCCGACTCCTTCCAACATTCCGTGATACGCGCGAAGCAGATCATTCATCAGCAGGCCCATGGAGGTCCCGTCGATCAATGCGTGGCTGATCCTGAAAGAAAGATATATATCGTTGCCTGTATCGCAGACGAGCAGCGCATATGGGGGCTTGTCCGAGGGCAGCGCTGGGGTCGACGACCGGAGGAACGCAAGGGGATCCAGGCCATCATATTTTTGAATGTCGATCGTAGGCTGGGCTGCTGTTGCAGTCTCTCTCAGGACAACCTGGGCATAGATACCGTCATTTCTGCCGCTCTCGCAGAAGACTGTACGCAGCACCGGGTGGTATTCGACGAGCCGGCGCCAGGCAGCATGTAGCCGTCCCCGGTCGATTGATGCTCCTCCTTGTGCGGGAGAGATCTTCCAGATACCCTGTACCACATACGCCGCAGCATCCTTGGCTTGGCTGAGGAGGATGCCTTGTTGCAGCGGGGAGCAAGGATAGGCAGCCTCGACGATGTCGGGGCCCCAACTACCCACTTTAGCTTTACTGGCGGCCGCAAGTGTAAGGAGGCCGTCTTCTCCTAGAGCTAGCAGCGGGAAGTCGCCAGGGGTGAATGTGGCAGGAATGGTAGGGAGCTGGGATGAGAGGGTTTTCAGGGCAGCATGAAAGCCGTCCAGCCAGGCTTGGAAGCGATGCTGGAGCCGCATTTTCGTATTATAACCAAACGAAAGAACCAGTTCAGAGCCTTCAATCGCCGCCATTACGTCGATGAGAGCCATTCGGGGTGTGGAATCTGCAATGTCTCGCGTACTTAATGTCGTTTCCCCGATTTGCTGGATAACAGTATCGGATTTCTGGAGTTGCTGGTACTGCCCCAAGTAGTTGAATAGGATCTCCATCTCCTCATGGTGTTCAAATGCGGCTCGGCCCTCTTCAGTGAGGTATCGATACGTGAAGTAGGGGAACCCTTTGCCGGGAATCCTACGCCGAATATCCTTAACCTGGCGGACTGTCCATAGAAGGTCGCGCTCTACAGTATTCCATTCAGGCACAGCAATAGGGTAGATGGTGGTAAACCAACCGACGGTACGGGATAGGTCGATACCATCATCCCATGCATTGCGGCCGTGGGACTCTGTATATATTGTTGGGATTGACGAACGCTCAGGGAAGATACTTTGAAAAGAGAAGACAAGGGCAGCAATCATTAAATCGTCTGGGTCCGTGCCGAAGGCTGCATTCGCAGGACCAAGCAGCGCTGCAGTACTGGTTATATCAATCCGCGCCTGGAGAGAGATGGCATCCGCCATGATATTTGTTCCCTTTCCGGAATCCATATCCCAGAATGAGAAGTCGGCAGCAGGAACGGTAAACGGCAGTACGGAGTCGATATGGTACTCGGTTGCCTGTCGGATGAGCGCCTCTGCCCACGCCGGCATTGACACAGCCTCGCGCTCGAGTGATAGAGGAGATGCTCCGGGAGAGGCCGCCAGAAGCTGCTCGAGATCGGCCAGGATGACACGCCAGGAAACAAGGTCGACAACCAGGTGGTGGGCGGCAAGGAAGAGCGCTTGACCATCTGAGAGGTCGAGGAGACAGGATGTAAGTAATGGCCCTTGATTGATATCCAGACTGGTCTGAAGCTCATCAAGAGTGTCGATAGAGTCTACTAGATTGGAAGAGCGGCGATGTTGAAAGTTGAAGCTTCCAGTGATGTCTGAAGAGATCTTCTGTTTCCATTCATCATCGTTATGAAGGAAACGTGCACGGAGCATAGGATGATGCTTCACGATGGCTGTAATGGCCGTCCGAACCTGTTCGGCTGTGAAAATTCTGGCAAGACGGACGATAAACGACTGGTTAAAGTGATGGTTGCCTGAGGGCTGCCTTTTAAAGAACATGCGTTGGATGGGTAGCAAGGAAAACGGCTCGTCGGTTATTATCGTCAAAACCTTCAAGTCATCTGCACCGTTTGCCGCCATGGTTTTGAAACGGGCACGGCTGGCTAAATCAGGGATAGATCGGCTCCGAAGGATGTCATGGACAGTGATAGTGATGCCGCGATCTCTCGCCTTCGAGAGGACTTGCATGGCAGTGATGGAGTCTCCGCCGAGGCTGGTGAAGGACTGGCCTTGAGGAATTGAATCAACGGGCAAGTTGAGTGCGCTGGCCCAGATGTGGAAGAGATGCTCCTCCATCAGTGTCTTGGCCCTTCTTGGTGATTCCACGGCACCAGCTGTGCTGGACCCGCGTTCGACAATGCTGGCCAAGGCGTCCTCAGTTAGTGATTCCAGCCAGGCCGAGATCTGCCGGCGATCCATCTTGCCGTTCTTTGTGAATGGTAGCTGTTCGACCGTGATCCAAATCTTGGGAACCATGTAGGGCGGCAGTGACGACAAAAGCCTGTTTCGAATCATGTCGTTGGTGGTCGCAGCCTCGTCGTTTCGAACGGCAGTTATGCTACCCGAGCCGGGCGATGTCTGCTTTCGACCCTGTCCTTCTCCTCCCGGAGAATGATGTGAGAGAACTGCAGTAAGCCGACCCTGGCAGGCACCCGTCCGCGGGTAGAGCACGACGGCGTGACGTATGCCGGTTTCCGCCTGGGATATATGCACCTCGACCTCGTTGAGCTCGACGCGCTGACCGCGCACCTTGACCTGGTTATCCCGTCGGCGTACAAACGAGTAGGTACCATCAGGGCGACTGCGAACGATATCTCCACTTCTGTAGATGCATTTTCCTGGGTATGGCGACGTCATCCATCCGGGTGGGCTAATAAAGGCCGCCGAGGTCTTATCAGGGTCAGTATAGCCACGACCGACGAGCGGCCCCTCGATAATGATCTCTCCTACGGCTCCAACAGGGAGCAGCATAGACGGATCATCAGCGTCGGTTACCCAGACGCGGGCACCCATCGGTGGGCCAAAGTTGGCAGGATCACTATACTCCTTCAGACGGCCCGTGGCGTTACACCAGATAGTCGTCTCGGCCGGACCATAGCCAATGATAAGGAACACCTTATTATGCCAGCGACGAATGTTATCAGCTGTAGGCGCTTCGCCTCCCAAGACAAGCGTCTTGAGGTCAGGGACATTTACGGGGTCTAGAATATCAGCGACGGTCGGGGTCAAAAAGGCCCAATCCGCATTTAGGTTATTGATGGCGCCAGGTAGGTCCTCAAGTCGGCCGCCCTCCGAAGGGACGCAAACACAGCCTCCCTGGGCCAAGGGGTAGAAGGTCTCGCCGATGGATACGTCGAACGTGTAGGCGGCGAACTGCAGCGCCCGTGTATTGCGGGTGATCTGATAGGGGCCGGCGTGTGATAGTGCGGCCGTGGACAGGGATCCGTGCTCGATAACAATGCCCTTCGGTCGACCTGTGCTGCCAGAAGTAAATATGGCGTAGGCTGCATGATTGTGGCGTATAAAAGTCGACGGAGGATTTTTGGCAAGACCCAGAGAGCTGAGGCCCTCCTCATTGACGATGGCTATGTGTGGGAACAAGCCCTTGAAACGGTCTTTGTATTTGGATTCGGTGAGTAGGATCGGTGGTGATCCCAAATCGGACACAATGGCCTCAACGCGGTCAGCGGGATAGGCACTATCAATGGCTACGAATGCGCCGCCAGCCTTGAGGATAGCCAGCTGCGAGACGATGACCCAGGCGGACTTATCGAAGCAGGTGACGACAAAGGTATCTGGCTTAAAGTCAAGCAGGGAGTGCATATAGTGGGCAAAGGCGTTAGCGGCCTCATCAAGCTCGCGATACGTAAATGTCCGGTCCCAGCCACAGACGGCCTGACGCTCCGGCATCGCGTGAGCCTGTCGCTCAATAAGGTCATGTATACACTCATCGGATGTGAACGGGATTCCAGCGACATTCCAGGCATCCATATCGCGCCGCGTTTCGGCACCAACTAAGTCGACCTTGACCAAGGGTTGGTCGGGGTTTCCAGAGATGCCAGCCACGGCGGCCAAAAGCGCACGCATCATGTGCATCGCGTGCGAAGGGGAGGCTTTGGACGTCCAGTAGGTAAAGTGAATTTGTATATCTTCGCCAGCCTCATCGAGGACGTTGACAGACAGATCGTACTCAGTAGGGTCGCGGCCATCGATCGGCGTCATTTTGAGGAGGCCGCCGTCATCGTTGGCGGCGCCTCCGGCAGCGTCATGCCGCTGGAATGAAACAATGGATGTGAAGAGACCCTCTGAGCCGATGCCAAGACGATGTTGGACCTCGGCCAAGGATACGTGTTGGTTCGAGATTCCCTCAATAAAGTCGTCCTGTAATTGTCGAAGTAGCTGCAGGACAGACTTGCTGCGGTCGTCGAAGATAACGCGGCAGGTAAGCATATTAATAAGGGGCCCGACGAGTGTGGTTACACCGTCGATAGGGGCGTCGCGACCGGATGTCAGGTAGCCAAACATCACCTCGTCTTCGCCGGTGTAGGCGCGTAGGACCAGTGCCCAGGCGGTGTGAAAAATGCTGGCCATCGTGATGCCATGCGCAGCACAGAGACTTCTGAGGGACTCAGAATGAGGCACTACTACCTCTATCGCTTCTAGCTCTGCTGGTGAAGGGACGTTGACGTCGTCGAGAAGGGGCGGGAGCCGGCACGGAGTGGCATCTTTGAGGAAGTCGGCCCAGTACCCGACAGCCTGATCAGCGGACTGCTGGTAGATGAACGAGACCAGCTCTCTGTAGCCGAGACCTGGTTTGGTGCTTAGACGGTGGGCATATGCCTCCCGGAGATCGTGTAGCACTATGGGCAGCGAGGAGCCGTCTACTAAGGCGTGGCTAAGGCGGATGAGTACGAACACCCGACTTTCAACTGTATAAGTGATAAATTCGTGTGGGAGCTTTCCGTAGTGAAATATGTCGCCATGCGATTCTGCCATCGCCCGTTTGACCCTCGCTAATGCTGCTTCGTCGTCCCTAGGCAACACCCCCATGCCGTCGTCCAGGTCTATATGGCGAACTGCCGGTGTAGGATCCCGTAGGACGGCCTGGTCGAACGAGCCGCTGCCGCGGAGGTTGGGAAGGAAGACAGTGCGCAGCATGGGTTGCCGTTGGACGACCTGCCTCCAGGCCTCTGCCAGGTTATGTGCCTGTATCGGGCCATCGCGCGAGCTCACCTCGAGAGCGACACGCACATCGTAGAGGTCGGGCTTGTGAGCCTGGCTCAGCAAGATGCCCTGCTGCATGGGCGAGCAGGGGAATATCTCCTCGATGGCTGTCGGCCCCCACATGCCGGTATGTTCGAGGCACACATCCCGCATGTCGGAGAGGTCGGCATAAGACATATCTTTAATCAAAGGCATATCATTCAGGGTGAAAGCTGGTGTCATATCTCTCGTCACGTGAACGAGGCTCGTGATATGGTGCTGAAGGCGGTCGATCCAGACGCGAACACCATCGGAGCGGGCTTTGGCTAAGGCGCCAGGCATCGTGATGGTCACCGTCGCCTGCCCTGCAGCCACGGCAACAGCCACATCGAAGATGGCGAGGCGGCGAACGGAAGCATCAACATCGCAACGAGCGAACTCGTCTTCGGCTACAGGTCGCAGGAGCGCACCATCACGCTCGAGCTGCTGGTACTGGCCAAAGTAGTTAAACAAGATCTCCATCTTGTCATGGTTTCGGAATTTTCGCACGCCGGCGGCGGATAGGTAGCGATAGGAGAAATATGGCACACCTTGGCCAGGAACAGACCTACGGGCATCCTTGATTCTCATTAGGGTGTCAATGACGCCAGGAGCCACGACGCCGTCAGCCAAGGCAACGGGAACGATAGAAGTGAACCATCCGATGGTGCGAGAGAGGTCTAGGCCTTCGGTGGCGCCATCACCACGCCCGTGGCCTTCGACGAAGATGGCTGGGAGGCCACGGTCAGGAAACGCTTCGGCGAAGGACTGGAAGGCAGCTGCGAGGAAGAGGTCCTGGGGGTCCGTCTGGAGAGGCTCATTGCAAGGACCCAGGAGCGCCTTTGTCATGTCCGCGCCCAAGGTAAAGCTGACCTCGCGAGTAGAACCACACGGGTTGGCCTCCTCTACATTCGAACCCCAATAGTCCATTCGGGGCTTCGGAATATCATAAGGGAGCACACGGGATGGGCTCCATCTCTGCACTCGACGGGGCTGTGTCCGGACCCAGGCCTGGAAAGGGACAGGCGCGATTACATCCTGCAGCGGGTGTGCCTTGCCGGACAGGATAATCTCGAGCTCCTCCAGCAGGACCCGCCATGAGACCATATCGACGACGAGGTGGTGGGCAACCAAGGCCAAGATCCGTCGGTTATCGGTCAGGTGCATGAGAGAGGCCGCGATGACGGGACCGCTGCGAATATCTAGTGACATTTGTACGATATCGATGAGGTTGGTCACCTCGTCAACCGCGACACCATTGTAGTCTTGGTAGTTGAGGATGTTGACATCCCCGGCAGCGGCCACCCGTTGCACCCAATCGCCTTCCGAGTCGCTGAACCTAGCACGCAGCATGGAGTGTCGATCTACGAGCTGCCGGAGCGCATCATGCACGAGCTGTGAGGTCAGGCCCTCGGTGGCCGGGATCTGGACCAAGAAGCTCTGGTTGAAATAATTGATGCCATCTGGATAGATATCAAAGAACATTTGCTGAATAGGAGATAGTGGGAAATTCACGTCGATCTCTTCGGATCTGTCGACGCCATCCTTGGCCGATACGGCGGTCGGTTCAGTGGCCCGGCTTGCGAATTCCGCGAGGGCGGCAATGGTCTTGCGGTTGAAGATATCCTGGACGGTGAACTCGATGCCCCGACTGCGGCAGCGGGAGACGACGGCCATGGCGGAGATCGAGTCGCCGCCCAGGCTGAAGAAGGATCGGCGTAGGGGGACCTGTTGCAGTGGTAAGTTCACCACCTCGGCGACCACGCCCCGTATGATCTCTTCGGCCTCACTCTTCTGAAGGGAACTGGCCTCGGGCTCGGGATCGGGCTCGGGCTCGTTGACGAAATTCATGATGCGGTCGTACGTCTTGTCGTCGAGGCCATCTACCCAGGCGGCCACGCGACGTGTTTCTAGTTTTCCAGACGAGTTGAGTGGCAAGCGGTTGACCGCAATCATGGCGAAAGGTTGCATATAAGAGGGCAACCTATCGCTGATGAACTCGTGAATTTCCGATATTATGGCCCTAGCCTTAAGCAGGTCTTTAGGATTATCCAGCAGCCGCATGGGCTCATTGTCATTGCCTCGCTCCGTGGGCAAGCCGTGGAAGGCCAAGATGGCAACAATCTTTCCAGAAAACTTGCCACGGGCCCCAAGCACGACAAGTTGTGTGGCGACCTTGGCGTGGGCGGCGCCGATCTGGTAGCTGATCTCGCCTAGCTCAATGCGTTGGCCACGGACTTTTACCTGTGTGTCCTTGCGGCGAACGAAGGCGATCTTGTTTCCCTTCCCCTCGGAACAGTAGGAGACCATATCACCGGTTCGGTACAGGCGACTGTTGGGAAGCCACGAGAGATCACTCAAGAAGGCGTCTCGAGTTTTGCCAGGATCATTCAAGTAGCCACGGGCCAGGATAGGCCCTTGGATAAGCAGCTCGCCCACGGCGCCGATGGGCATGAGGATATTGGGATCTCGGGAATCAACGACCCAGGTGTTGCAGCCCATGGCCGTGCCAATGATCTCGGGTCTCGGGTCGAATCCCCTCCTGTAGTCATGCGTGCAGATTGCGCAGCATTCCGTAGGTCCATAGAGCTGGACAACCTGGCACGTGTCTGTGTCCCATTTCCGTACGACAGCATGGCCAAGGGGCTCGCCTCCAAGCGCGATGAGACGGATGGTAGGGACTGTAGATGGCTCGAGCATGCTGGCAACAGCCGGGGTAAGGAATAGCCAGTTGACGCGAAGACGATTAATAGCCCCAACGAGGTCATTCATCCGCTCTTCCTCCGATAGGATACAAATGCAACCACCGTATACAAGTGTGGTAATAATCTCCATAATAGAGGCGTCAAAGGCATATGAGGAGAATTGAAGGACTCTTGAGTCTCTGCTGTAGGACATGTGGTAACCGTGGGCTGTCGTGCCTGTAGCGACGGCAGTATGTTCAAGCAGTACTCCCTTGGGCTGGCCAGTCGAACCAGAGGTAAAGATGATGTACACACCATTAGATGGTGTAGCAGCAGGTGATAGAGAGGAATTGGCACTCCCGTGGTTCTCTAGTTGCGCAAGAGAGGTTGCATCGACGGATATGGTGTTATCGACGAGATATGAGACAGTCTGGACGCATTCGGGCGATGTGAGCGCAACAATACGGGATGGAAGCTGTTCAACAATCATCTGTATACGTTCGGGCGGATGAGCATGATCCAGAGGCACAAAGATACCTCCGGCCTTCATGACGGCCAGCATGGCGACTACTGTCCAGATGCTCTTCTTGAAGCATAGTGGCACTGTAACTTCAGGCCCGACGCCGAGACTGCGTAAGTACAGGGCAAGGCGGGTGGCGTAACGGTCGAGCTCGATGTATGATAGCTCGCCCTCCCACGAGGCCACGGCGCAGTTATCTGGGATTTCTTTGACATGGGCTTCGATGAGTGCATGCACGGTCGACTGGATCGGTGAGTGGTGTTGGCTGTTCCAGTCCATGATACGTCGGCGGCTGGAATCGCTTAGGAGGTCGATGACTGGCATTTTTCGGCTTGGGTCCTGGGCGATGGCCTCTGCTGCGCGTAGTGTAGCATCGACAACGCCTGATGCATAGCTATCCGAGAGCTTGTCTGTCCAATATGTGAAATGTAACTCGATGGTCTTGTTGAAGTCGAGGATGTTCAGAGTCATGTTATACTACTTCTCGTCAGTAATCTATTCCACAGGGAGAACAATGAGCATGACATACCTCGCTGGGATCGTGGGAGTCCACAATATCGAACCCAAGCTGTTCTGGTGTCTCATCCTCTTCGGTTATCTTCTGTAGAGACATCACCGTATTAAAGAGGCCTGTGTTGCTAACACCCAGGGCGTGTTGAATACTACCGAGTGAGCAATGTTGATGAGGTAGGCTGTCAATATAGCCACGATTTATTGTCTGGAGTAGCTCTAGGGCGGACTGGGCATCATCACTAAAGGTTGTGCTAGCGATGAGCATGCTGATCAGTGGGCCGACCATGGCCTCGACTCTGTCCACTGGTACATCGCGGCCGGATGTCAGATAGCCAAAACAAACACTCTCCGAGCCGGTGAAAGCCCTAAGCACCAGTGACCAGGCCAGCTGGAAGATGTTGGAGATGGAGATACCATGTGTACGGCCGAGCTGGCGCATAGCATCAGCTGTAGTATTGGGGATAGGAAGCGTGATCTTGTTCAGCACTCTGCCACTGCTTCCATCGGATAGGACTGGGAAGAGGCAAGGCTGGGTGTCGGCAAGATTGTCGGCCCAATAGGAGAGCGATCGAGCAATAGGTTCGCTGTAAACATGGGAGATGTAGTCGTTATAGGATGGCCCCGATCCTTGCAGAGTGCCGTTGTAAGCACGCAGGAGATCATCCATCACTAGGTTCATAGAAGTACCATCAATTAGCGCGTGGCTGACTTGCAGAGAGACGTAGGTCTCGCCACCACTGGTGCAGATAGATAGAATGTGAGGGGGCTTGTCTAAAGGTAATGATGGGGCTGAGGACCGTAGGAACTCGACAGGATCTGTTCCTTGATAATCCATCACTCTCATGATGGGTTCGGCAGCAGGAGTCTCGGCCCTCAATAAGACCTGGGCAAAAACCCCGTCGGTTCTACCGCTCTCGCAGAAGATAGTTCGGAGTACGGGGTGGTAGCGCACAAGTCGTCTCCACGCGTCCTCGAGCTGTTGGAGCCGGAAGGGCATTCCCCGTGCAGGGCGGATCTTCCATACTGCGTATACCACGTAGGCTTTGGGATCCTTGGATTGACTGACGAGGATACCCTGCTGTAACGGCGAGCACGGGTAGACTGATTCGACGACTGCAGGGCCCCAAAATCCTACTTTGGCTTTGCACGCCTCCTCGAGGGGGATAAGGCCAGTGTCATCTATGCCAAGGAGGGGGAAGTCTCCCGGAGTGAAGGAGGGAGGAATAGCAGGGAGCTGTGTTGACAGGGATTGCAGAGCGGCTCTGTACTCATCCAGCCAGAGTTGTAGACGATCGCGGTGGGCCATCTTTGCGTTGTAGCCGAGTGATAGGACCAGCTCGGAACCTTCGACAGTCGCGAGAATGTCTAAAAGAGCCATGCGAGGTGTACTTGGCGCAGCGTCCTTAATGTCGAGTGGCGTATCTCGAAGCTCCTGAAGAATAGTATCAGACTGCTGCAGCTGCTGGTACTGGCCTAGATAATTAAATAGAACTTCCATTGCGGTATGCTCCTTGAACGCAGTACGGCCTTGCTCAGTAAGATATCGACAGGCAAAGTAAGGAAAACCTTTGTCGCGGATGCTACGTCTCATGTCCTTGACTTGACGGACTGTCTGGATGAGATCGAGAGTAGCGGTGTTTTGGTTGGAGACGACGAGGGGATATATGTTTGTGAACCAGCCTACGGTGCGGGATAAGTCGATACTATCATCCCATGCGTTTCGACCATGGCCCTCGGTGTAGATAGTCGGGACCGAGCGCTGAGGGAAAACACGGAGGAAAGAAAAGGCGAGGGCTGCCAGCATCAAGTCATCTGGGTCTGTTCCAAAGGCAGTGTTGGCGCGGCCTAGGAGGGCTGCGGTGCTAGTAGCATCTAGACGCGCCTGAATGACAACCGTATCTGCCATGTCATTCTCCCGGCCATGATCCATATCCCAGAAGCCAAAGTCGGCAGATGGCACAGTTACTGGGAGAACTGAGTCGACATGGTAGTCGTTAGCGCGCTGGAGGAGCGCCTCGGTCCAAGCGGGCATCGACACAGCTTCGGGGGCGAGTGAAGGAGGAGATCCAGACTCAGACGATAACAGAAGCTCGAGATCAGAGAGTATGACACGCCAGGAGACAAGGTCGATGACCAGATGGTGAGCTGCGAGAGATAGGGCTTGGTCATCGGGTAGGTTGATGAGATAGGAGGTGACGAGGGGTCCTTGTTGAATGTCGAGGCTAGCCTGCAACTCATTGAGAACAGGTAGTGCATCGGGCAAAGATGGGAAGCTGCCCTGTTGGAATGCGAAGCTACCCTCAACATCAGGGAGAATCTGTTGGGTCCAGTGATCATCATCATCCTTGAGGAAGCGAGCGCGGAGCATAGGATGATGCTTCACCACAGTGGCGATAGCAACCTTGATTTGTTCAGCAGCCAGATTCTTGGAAAGACGGACCGTGAATGTCTGGTTGAAATGATTGTTGCCAGAAGGATTCATCTCGAAGAACATGCGCTGTATGGGCAGCAGAGGGAACGGCTCTCTCCTCACCACGGCCATGGATTGTGTCTCGTTGCTATTGGGAACGAGGGCCTTGAAACGCGCACGACCGGCCAGCTCAGAAAGAGATTGGCTGCGAAGAATATTGTCAACGGACACAGTGACGCCGCATTCTCTAGCCCTAGAAACAACCTGCATCGCCGAGATGGAGTCGCCACCGAGGCTGGTGAAGGATTGGTCTAGCGGGAGTGAACTGACGGGCAAGTTGAGAATTTGGCTCCAGACGTTGACGAGTTGCTTCTCCATGGGTGTCTGTGCCTTTGCATCTTCCGAGACTGTTGTAGTATCTCCTGTCGATGAAACGATGCTTGCTAGGTCTTGATCGGTCAGGGCCTGCACCCAATTCAGGATTTGTCGACGATCCATCTTGCCATTCGTTGTAAGCGGTAGCTCTTCCACTGTGATCCAAATCTTAGGTATCATATAACCAGGCAACGTTGACGATAGCTTGCTTCGGATTGCGGCGTTGCGAGCCATGACCTCTTTGTCGTTAACAGCGCTCAGGACGCGAGGTGCCTCCGCCGCCTCTGCTGCCTCTTGATGTTGGCGACGCGAGAGCACTGTAGTTAGGCGTCCTTGACAAGCACCTGTCTTGGGGTACAGGACGACAGCGTGACGCAGGTCTGGATCGGCTTGGGATACATGGATCTCGACCTCATTGAGCTCGATACGCTGACCTCGTACCTTGACCTGATTATCTCGCCGACGAACGAACGAACAAGTGCCGTCAGGGTTATACCGCCCGATATCTCCAGACCGGTAGAGTTTCTTATTCGGAAACTGTGTCGTAAGCCATGCAGGAGGGTCAATAAAGACCTCTGCCGTCTTGACGGGGTCAACGTAGCCACGACCGACAATGGGGCCCTCGACGATAATTTCCCCTACTGCACCCACTGGGAGCAGTATCGAGGGATCATTCATATCTGTCACCCAAATGCCGGCGCCCCTAGCAGGGCCAAAGTTTGAGGGGTCGCTGGATGCTGTAACGCCACAGGCCGCGTTACAACAAACAGTCGTCTCAGCAGGACCGTATGCAATGATAAAAAAGACCTTGTCATGCCAGCGACGGATATTTTCGGACGTGGCTGCCTCTCCGGCCAAAACGAGCGTGTTCAGACCGGGAACGAGGGCCGGGTCCAAGACGTCCGCCATAGTTGGCGTCAAGAAGGCCCAATTGACATGCAGATCGTTGATAACTCCAGTCAGATCCTCTAGTCGACGACGCTCCGAGGGTACACAGAGACAACCTCCGTTGAGAAGGGTGATAAAGGTTTCGCCAATGGATAAGTCGAATGTGTGGGCGGCAAACTGCAGCGATCGAGTGTTGCGGTCGACCTGATAGGGCTTGGCGAAGTGTTTCGCTACGGTAGATAAAGATTGGTGCTCGATCAATATGCCTTTGGGTTGGCCTGTGCTTCCAGAGGTGAAGATGGAGTATGACAGATTGTTTCCGTTTACGTCGGTTGAAGGGGCATCAGGTCGAGGGCCAAGAGAATCTAGGTTCTTCTGGTCCACGATAACAACATTTGAGAATATGCCCTCGAAACGGTCTTTATACTTTGTCTCTGTAAGCAGGACAGAAGGGGATCCCAGGTCGTGTACAATAGTCTTGATGCGATCAATGGGATGAGTTGGATCAACAGCAGCCAGAGCCGCACCGGCCTTGAGGATAGCCATCTGAGAAACAGCGACCCAGGCCGACTTGTCGAAGCAAGTGACAACAAATGTGTCAGGTTTGACATGGCTGAGAGAATGCAGATGATGGGCAAAGGCATTGGCAGCTTCGTTGAGCTCACGGTAAGTAAAATCGCGATCCCAGGCGCAAATAGCAGGGTGATTAGGAATCTCTTGTACTTGCTGCTCGAATAGGGTGTGTACACATTCCGTATGCAGTTCCTGCAAACTGATGGCGTTCCAAGCGTCCAACTCGCGACGGGTCTCGGTGCTGACGAGGTTGACGTTAACTATTGGCTGGTCGACCTTTTCAGCGAAGCTGGCTAGGGCAGATAGTAGCGCTCGAATCATATGGGTTGCGTGAGCAGAGGATATCTTGGAAGTCCAGTAGGTGAAGGTGAAAGAAAGCTCTTGATCTGAATCTACAACGTTGAGAGATATGTCATACTCGGTAGGATCGCGAGAATCAATTGCCGTTAGCTTGAGGCTGTCGCTACTATCGTCTGCACCGGCACTGGTGGGGTCATGTCGTTGGAATGATACAACGGTAGTGAAGAGCTGTTCAGATCCTAGACCAAGACCGTGCTGCACTTCCGCGAGGGATATGTACTGGTTGGACATGCTAGAAGCAAAATCGGCACATATATCCTGAAGAAGTTGCACAACCGAAACGGAAGGGTCAAAGTTAATGCGGCAGATGAGCATGTTGATCAGAGGTCCAACGAGGCTAGTGACGCCTTGGATGGGGGCGTCACGGCCAGAGGCGAGGTAGCCAAAGTGCACTTCATCGTCGCCCGTGTATGCGCGCAGGATAAGAGCCCAGGCTGCATGGAAGATACTGGCCATTGTAACACCGTGCTTAGCGCAGAGGCGTCTCAGGGGTTCTGAATCAGGGACGGTTATGTCTTGTGCCTCTAACTTGCCAGGTGATGGAATCACGGCGTCATCGAGAAGAAGTGGTAGGCGGCATGGGCTGGAATCGTTGAGATACCCGCTCCAGTATTCAAGAGCCTGGTCCATGGGCTGTTGCTGGATGAAAGAAACTAGCTCCCTGTACCCAAGGCCAGGGGCGGCTGGGAGACACTGACTGTATGCCTGTTGAAGGTCCTGAATGATATATGGAAGAGATGCTCCGTCTACCAAGGCATGGCTGAGTCGAAGAAGCACAAACATTCTACTGCCAACTGTGTAGATGGTAAACTCGTGAGGAACCTTGCCATACTCAAAGCTACTAGCTGGTACCTCCGCCATAGTTTTGCGGACTCTCTCGACGAGATCGTCAGACGACACTGGGACTTCCTCTAGTTGCACATGATGAACCGTAGGGAGAGTGTTTCGCAGAACAGCCTGGTCGAATGACCCACTGCCACGGAGATTCGGCAGGAACACGGTGCGAAGCATGGGTTGACGCTTGACGACTTGTTCCCAGGCTTCTTGAAGGCGGTGCACTTGAGGTACGCCATCGCCGGATGTGACTTCGAAAGCAAAACGGACGTCGTAGAGATCAGGAGTGCGGGACTGGCTGAGTAAAATGCCTTGCTGCATGGGCGAGCAGGGGAAAATCTCCTCGATGCTCGCGGGTCCCCATTTATCCGTGTGGTCAAGACAAATAGTTTTTATCTCGGCAAGATTGGCATAGGATATATCCTTGATCAGTGGTGTGTCGTTCAATGTAAATTCCGACTGCATAGTACTCGTCATGGAGATCAGGCTTGTAAGTTCCTTTTGGAAGCACTCGTTCCAGATTGAAACTTGATGTGAGAGAGTAGGTATCAAGCTTTGAGGCATCAGTAGGGATACCGTGGCTCGTCCCGCAGCGACAGCAACTGAAATGTCAAAGACAGCCAAACGGCGTGCTGAAGGATCAACATCGCGTTGGGCAAATTCTCCCTCGGGGATTGACTGGAGGAGAGCACCGTCTCGCTCCAACTGCTGATACTGGCCATGGTAGTTGAACAAGATCTCCATTTGGTCGTGGTGTCGGAACTTAGTCACCCCATCTTGGGACAGGTAGCGATAGGAGAAGTAGGGCACGCCGCGGCCGGGGACAGATCTGCGAGAATCCTTGATCCTCATAAGAGTCTCAATCAAGTCTCCTGGCACACCATCGGCGAGTGCTACTGGGACGATGGAAGTGAACCATCCGACTGTGCGGGAGAGATCGACTTCTACATCAGCTTCACGGCCGTGACCTTCTGTGAAGATGGCTGGGAGAGGCCGGTCGGGAAATGCTTGGGCAAAAGATCGGAACGCTGCAGTGAGGAATAGATCCTGAGGGTCCGTCTGCAGAGGTTCGTTGCAAGGTCCCAGAAGCGCCTTAGTCATGGCCTCATTAAGCTCAAAACTTATCTCGCGTACCGAGCCCCAATTATTCGACTTGACTTCGTCCAGTCCCCAGTAGTCTAGACAGGGCTCTGGAATGGTATATGGAAGGACTTTGTGTGCAGATAATTCCTTGACGCGGGATGATTGGATGCGAACCCACGCCTCGAATGGCACGGGCGTTAAGGCTGCTGTAGGAAGAGGTCTGCCAGTTAAAATAGCTTCAAGTTCCTCAAGCAATACCCGCCAGGAAACCATATCTACAATCAGGTGGTGAGCCACGATGGCTAGAATCTGACGATCAGGCAGGTGAATGAGCTTGGCTGAGATGATGGGACCACGTTGGATGTCTAACGATTGCTGGGCAGAGTCAATAAGGTCGTTGATTTGGTTGAGCTCAACGTCTGTGTGCTCCTGGTACTGCAAAGAGCCAGCCACATCATCTGTGACGCGCTGGACCCAACGACCTTGAGAATTGAAGTACCTAGCACGCAGCATTGAGTGACGACTGACAAGCTGTCCAAGTGCGGCGTGTAGGGTAGGTGAAGCCACCTTTTTCGTCGACGGGATCTGCACCAAGAAACTTTGGTTGAAGTGGTTGACCCCATCGGGATACAGGTCAAAATACAT
This sequence comes from Fusarium algeriense, assembly GCA_002982035.1. NCBI lineage: Eukaryota > Fungi > Ascomycota > Sordariomycetes > Hypocreales > Nectriaceae > Fusarium > Fusarium algeriense. Next base: position 24,808 of record PVPY01000257.1, on the reverse strand, counting down.
CTTCTGGATCGGCGACAGGGCAAAATCCTTGTCAACTTGTTCCGAGAGGTCTAACTTGTGGCTCATGGAGGATGAAGAGATGTCTCCTGCTGAAGTATAGTCGACAAATGCCGCGAGGGCTGCGATGGTCTGATGTTTAAAGATATCCTTGACGGTGAGCTCAATACCCTGACTCCTGCAATGAGACACGACCTGCATGGCGGTAATCGAGTCGCCGCCTAGGCTAAAGAAGGGATGCTCCCTGTTGATCTTGTGGGGATCGAGGTTGAGAACGAGAGCCCAGACGGAGCGCAGAGCAACCTCTGCTGGAGTCAGAGAATCATCCGAGATGGGTTCCTCTTGATCAAGCGCCAGAATCTCCCGAACAAGTTCCTCGTCAGCTTGCTCCAGCCAGGCTGTCATCTGACGGCGATCGATCTTGCCAGACGTCGTTAGGGGAACTGAAGATCCTTGAACCACTGCCCACACGGCGGGGACCATGTGCCTGGGCAACTTGGAGGAAAGGTACTCTGTGACAGTACGTAGTAGTTCTTTGGCTCTTTCGTAGTCGGCGCCTTGCAAGAGACGGAGCGAGCCTGAGCTTGAGGTTTCCGTCGAGCCGAACCCTCGCAAGGAGACGACGGCAACCAGACGAGAGCTCAGCCTGCCGTTCTTGGTAAAGGTCACGTAGACATGCTGCACGTCCTTGTGGGCGCTGGTGATGTGGCTTTCAATCTCACCAGCTTCAACTCGCTGCCCTCGGATCTTGATCTGCGTATCCTTGCGCTGGACAAAGTCCATTGAACCATTGAGGTTATACCTCACCAGATCGCCAGTCTTGTAGAGACGACGTCCATTGGCGTGGCGTGGGTAATGTATCGACCACTTGGGATCACATATAAAGCTCGCGTTAGTCTTGTCGGCGTCGTTGCGGTACCCTCGGCCTAAGATGGGACCCTCAATGAGCATCTCGCCGACTGCACCCACGGGAACAAGGAGGTCTGCATTGCTGGGACTGACAATCCAGGCGGCGCTACCCATCATGTGACCGATGATAGCTGGTCGCACTTCGCAATGCTGGCGATTACTGATGGATGCAAAGACACACGTCTCTGTGGGACCGTACGCCTGTATAAACTTGACCTTTTCACTCCAGATACGAGGGGTCAGATCACCAAGTGGTTCACCGCCGCAAATCAGAGTCTCCAGCGTTGGGACGTCGCTGGGAGTCATCATTCTGGCGACCGCAGGAGTCAAGAAGGCCCAGGTAACACTAGCTCGGTTCATGAAACCGGTTAGATCTTCGATACGCTCTGTTTCAGAAGCGATGCATACGCAGCCGTGATGGACGAGGGTTGTAAAGACTTCTCCGATGGTGGCATCAAAGGCATACGAAGCAAACTGGAGTACTCGTGAAGTGCTGGTGTAGCTCATCTGAGATCCATGCTCTTTGGTACCCGTGCTTACAGCCCGGTGCTCGATGACAACGCCTTTTGGTCTACCAGTGCTGCCGGAAGTAAAGATTACATAGGCTGCATTGTCGGGAGTCACGGAGGTACACGGCTTGTCGCCTCGAATTGGTAATTCCAGAATAGACGCTTGCGTCACAGTACACAGCGCCACGTGCAAGCTAGCCAGGTCCCCGGTGACGAGTGGCCCAGCTGCCTGCATATCGGAAACGAGGAGTACTGGACTGCCAGTATCCGAGATGATCAGTGCCAGGCGGTCAGCCGGGTGTGCTGGGTCCAAGGCGACGAACGCGCCGCCAGCTTTGAGAACGCCGAGCATGGCTACCACGGCCCAGATAGATTTCTCAAAGAGTAGTGGCACAATAGTTTCGGGGCCTACACCTAAGGAAACCAAGTGGTGACCGAGCCAGGTAGAATAGTCATCGAGTTCACCATACGTAAGACTTCCCGCAGTAGAATAAAGAGCCATTTTGTCAGGCTGCAGAGCAGCAACATTCGTGATAATATCGTGTAGACAAGCGTCGACAGGGCCAGGAACGTGTTTGTTCCATGCCTTGATGAGATGACTGCTCTGAGGGTCCATCAAGTTAATATTGGATATCTTGTCGTCGAAAAGAGACGGTAAGCACTGCAGTGTCTGGAGCCAGACGTTGCCTACGACATCCGCCGCTTCAGGGCTGATGATCCCTGTCGTGTATGTCAAACTGAGCTCCATATCCGACCGGGTGTAAGCAATCTTTGCTGCAATGGCAAACTCGCTCGTGTCATCCAAGTGAACCAAGTCAACAGCAACATCTGTCTTGGACGAGGACGGATCAGGTTCATCTTCGCGGTAACATGATAGAACCGTGTTGAAGAACGGCTCGCTACCCATATGCAAAGCCCTCTGAATCTTGCTAAGTGGGCAATACTGGTGATCGATACTATCGGCGAGGCCTGCACGAGACGTCTCCAAAGCCTCTCGGATCGTCATGGAATCGTCCAACATAAGGTCACTGATGAGGAGGTTGATGAAGACGCCCGTAGCGCTCTCAATGCCCCCGACAGGTGCGTCACGTCCAGAGGTCATGTAGCCAAAACACACATGGTGGTTGTTTGTGTAAGCACGCAGGACCAAGGCCCAAGCGAGCTGGGCCAGGTTCGAGATGGAAAGGCTGTTGGCCTGGCATAGCGTCAGAAGTGGCGAGATGTCGTTTATCTTGGTTTTGAAGACGCGCTTCTCGTTTGTAATAGGCACATCGGGCACTTGCAGTTGTGGGAAGCGACAGGCCGACACGGTGCTGAGACGATTCTTCCAAAAGTCTAGAGATCTGTCTGTGTCCTGAGTCTGGACGTAGCTGACATAATCACGGAATGACTGATCCGAGGTCAGCCATTCAGCTGAGCCGTCCTCGGCGATGTAAGCTCGTTGTAGATCACGCTGCAGCACGTCAAGTGAGACACCGTCGACCACGGCATGGTTGATGCGCAGATGAACCAAAACCTGGTCTTGTGTCTGTGTCTCTGCTATGGTCAAGATGTGAGGTGGCTCATGAGAAGTGACGGGAAGTTGTGGCTCAAATGCCAAAAGAGCCTCGACACCATCTCCATCCACGAGCGATTGGTGCAGCACACTAACCGGTGGGTTCCGCAAGACGGCGGCGAGGAACGCCTCGTTAGCGGCACTCCCATCAACAAAGATTGTTCTCAGAGAAGCGTGTCGCTGAACCACCTTTGCCCAGGCATTTTCCAAACGAGCCACTGAGACTTTGGAGGAGCCAGACAAATTATGCATCTTCCATACAACGTCCACTGTGTACGATGAAGTGGATTTGGCTTGGCTGAGGAGCATGCCTTGCTGCACGGGAGAGCAAGGGTATACATCCTCAACAGTTTGGCTTGAGGACGGGCCCAATGCATCGTTAATGGTGCTGCGAAGTCGCTCCCACGCTTTGTCATCGGGGACATGGACGAGAGGGAAATCAGCAGGGGACATAAAGTTCGCCTTGGCGACTCCTCGAATGGTCTCCAACAGAGCTGTCTGAAGCAGCCGTACCCATTTACGGAGCTTCTTCTGTTGGCCCAGGTCCCAGCTGTGAGCCACTACGACACCGAGGGACTTGTCGGCATGGACGCTGGCCGTGATGCTGATGCAAGAGGGAATCAGGGTGGAAGCGGATGATGACTTTGGATCAGAAATGTCGTTATCCAATTGCTGCAATATCCTTCCCTGGAATGGTCTGGTGTTGGAATATCTAACGAGAATCTCGGGTAGTCGAGCGGCGAGAACACTGGGGGTGTATGATGCCGCCATGTAAGACGAGACCCCCTTGGCAATGGCTGCGAGGCGAGCGTTCTTAACCATCGCCGCTACCCCTGCAGCACCAGTGGCTGTCAAGTCACTGGGAAGTTGGACTGGGTAGACAGAATCGCCATATCCGACATGGTCCTGCACATTGTCTGCGACATGGATGACGGGCATGGTACGATCCGTAAAGCCTTGTGAAAATGATTCCGCAGCTGCCGTAACCAAAACGTCCACCGGGCTCAAGAGAGTTTGTGCGCAAGTCTTTTGGAGCATCTCTGAAGCGTCTGAGTCGATTCGTAGCTCGTATTTCATCTCATGAGGTAAGTAGGTTTCCTCTGGGTCAAGTTCCCAGTAGCCCAGGTTGGCCTCTTGCTGTGAGAGTTCAGTGGCATGATAGTTTTGACTCTCAGCCGCTGGACCGGCCGGTGGGATAACAGGGTAGCCCGTCAGGATACAGTCAAGATCTCTGACTAGAATCTCCCACGATAGTAAGTCGAGCGAGATGTGAAGGGCGGATAGAGCAAGCCTATTCTCGCTTGGGAAGTAATCAGCGGTAAGGAGGGGACCGGTAGTGGCATCGAGAAGAGCTCTTGATCTTTCTAGAACAGAATCTGTTCCGGTGCTACCGTCGTGATCAGTGAATAAGAGTACTTTGCTCAGATCGGCACCAACACGTCGGAACCATGCATTTTCCTCATTGACATATGTAGTCTGAAGGGTCGTGTGAAGGTCAACCAACTTCTTGACAGCATCTTCAAGGGCTTGTTGATCGATGGGACGGGCAAGTTGCAGCTTAGAAGTACGAGAATGGCGAGGTGGGCAGGACTGCAGCTTAAAACCCGTCCCAAGGGCAAGGCTCTCGGCGGGATTGAGACGGACCAGTGAGGTGGAATTGGAATTGGAATTGTACTGCTGATCTGAGATGGATATGTTGTTGGCCATCTCATTGATTGTACGACCGCGAAGAATGTCGCTGACGGAGATTTCAATGCCTTGAGCCCGGCAGCGGTTCACAACCAGTATGGCAAGGATCGAGTCACCACCAAGACTAAAGAAAGATCGATCATCAGGAACATTGTCAACAGCAACACCAAGCGTCTCGCTCCACGCAGTTGCGAGCATCATATGCACTGGACTTCTGTCTGCAGAAAAAGAGGCAGAATGCGTGGTTGAAAGGTTGAGGACGTAATCCAAAGTAGTTGAGCTGAGCTGGTCGACCCATCGAGAAACACGACGCCGGTCAGTCTTGCAGGCTGTTGTTGAAGGGAGAGATACTACTGGCAGCCAGATCTGAGGTACCATATAGTTGGGGACTTGTTGGGCAAGATTCTCTCCAAGTCTGGTCATGATATCCGAGATTTGTTGAGGGTCAAGGAGCTGAAGGTCACCCGTGCGCGTGCTCAAACCAGGGTGAGTCGTCTTGAAAGATATAACAGCTACAAGGCGAGATGCACAGGCACCTTCTTTTGGCACAAGGACAGCGCAGTGGGCAATATCGGGCTCGACAGCGGTCAAGTGGTTCTCAATATCGCCCGCCTCGCACCGCTGGCCACGAACCTTCAGCTGCCCATCACGACGGCCGAAGAAGGTGAGGCTTCCGTCCATGTTGTATCGCACAAGGTCACCAGTGCGGTATATGCGATGAGAGGACGGCGTGCCCCAGGAAGTTGGGGCTTGATCTAAGAAGGTTTCGTTAGTACGGACGGGGTCGTTGAAGTACTCACGGGCAACAATAGGGCCATCAATGAGGAGTTCGCCCAAAGCTCCTATAGGAGTGAGAACTTGTGGATTGCTTGGACGAGAGACCCAGATACGAGAGCCGTCCATTGAATGGCCGATGACGGATGGTGGAAGAGCTGGGTCGTTTGAGTTGCATGAAACGGCGTAGATGCATGCTTCCGTTGGTCCATATCCGTGGATGAGGTTGACGTGAGGAGCCCAGACATCCTTGATAGCCTGCGACAACAATTCTCCTCCACAAACGACAGTCTTGACGCTGGGACAGTCCTGCGGGCCAAAGGTGCCTAGCGTCGTGGTAGTCATGAAGAGCTGGTTAGCACGTAGCTTTGAGATGGCGCCACTTATGTTGCTAAGCCGATCACTAGGGGATGGAATGCAGACGCAACCGCCATAGACCAATGTTGTGATAATCTCGCCCAGGGACACATCGAAGGTGTATGAGGAGAACTGGAAAGCGCGGGTCTGCCGGTCCATAAGCATGGCTTTACCATGAGCCTTTGAGCTCGTGCTTAGCGTTTGGTGCTCTACCACTACACCCTTAGGTTGACCTGTACTGCCTGACGTATACAGAATGTAGGCAGGATTGCTGGGTTTAACTTGGGATGATAAGGACATCTCTGCCGGAATCTTGTTGAAAAGCTCAGGAGAGAGCACGAGGGTGTGATTGATGCGTTGCAATGGCAGCGTATGAGTAGCATCCGTGGTCAGCAAGATGCTCGATCTTACATCATCGATGATAAATTGAGCACGATCGACAGGCCAGGCAGGATCAAGAGGTACGAAGAGACCCCCGGCTCTCATAACGCTGATCATGGCGATGATAGCCCAAAGCGACTTTTCCATGCGGAACACGACTGGCACCCCTGGACCGACCTTGAGACTCTGGAGGTAGACAGCAAGTTTTCTCGTCATGATATCAAGCTCGCCATAGGATAAGCTGCCATCATGGCTCTCAATAGCAGGTGCATCGGAATACTCCTTTGCGGCGTCAAGAATGAGCTCGTGGGTGCAAGCATCAACGTGGATGGGAGGCTGCTCATTCCACTGGAGAATCTGCCGCTTCATATTCTCATCCATGAGTTCGACATCGTCGACTGTGGCCGATTGAGGAATTGAGTTGATGGCGGCTAGGAACGCTCCAAAGACATTTTCTGCCTGAGCGCTGGAAAATGCTGTGCTCCAGTACGAAAATTCGACAGCAACGTTGTCTTCATGACTGTCAAATACCCTGACGACGACATCGTACTGTGGAGAACAAGGTAAGTATCTATAGGACAACAGTGAAAGGGGGGAATACCTCGGCAACGTCCTGGTCAGCAACTCGATGAAGCTGAACTCCATCGCAGTGGGACTCAGCGTCATCGTCATTGGAAACAAACGTCATGGTCGTGTTGAAAAGCTGGCTAGCAGGAATACCTTGCTCATGAGCAATCTCCGCCAACGAGTGGTGCTGATGCGGAAAGCTAGAAACAAAGTCTCGCCGCAGAGCGGTGAGTACATCTGCGATAGGAGTCGAGCCCTCGAGGCCGACGCGACAGAGCATTAGGTTGATAAAGAAGCCAACTGCGTCGTTGGCGTCATCTCCAAGGAGGTGCCTATCGGTGGCCATAAAGGCAAAGCAGACATCGTCAGATAAGGTATATGCCCGAAGAACCATGGCCCACGCTGCTTGAGTCAAGGAGAATAGGGTAGTGCCTTGTTCCTGGCAGAAACGCCTCAGTCGCTTGACGTCTGGAAGTGTGCGCCGTTTAGTTGACACCCGGCCAGGGCTCTGAGGCTCGGCCAAGTCGGTCAACTTGGGGAGGAGACATCCAGAGAGTCCGTCTAGATAAGTTCGCCAGAACTCACGAGCGTCTTCTTCAGGGGCTTGCTGCAGCTGCTGGGTATATCGGTGCTGAAGATCTGGGTACAAACTGTCAGGCAGAACACCATTGAGTGATCGCTCAAGATCATGTCCGAGAGTATGGACAGAGAGGCCGTCAATGACTGCGTGGCTGATGAGGAGCTGGCAGCGTAATCTGCCATCGGCCGCTCTGGACAACCCTAGGCGATGCTGTGGTTTTCCCTTGTTCCAAGTGGCAGCTGTTAGTTGGAGCATGTCATCTGCTTCTGTTAAATCTTCCAGCCATGGCACTTCCACCACGTCGACTGATGGTGAGGTCAGGACGACTTGGTCAAAGACGCTACCATCGCGCAGACTCTCCACAAACGTCGAGCGTAGTGGAGCATGACGCTGTACGACTCGCTCCCACGCAGCTCGGAGACTGGCCAAGGAAACATTGGCACCGTTCACAAGTTCCCAGACGACCAAAATGTTGTAGGTCCCTGGGGCTTTCACCTGGCTGACCAGGATGCCCTCTTGGACTGGGCAGCATGGGTAGCAATCTTGCACCGAACCCAAGGGTTTCAGAAGAGCTTCCAGATGAGACAGCTTCTGAGGGGACAGGTTGAGCAGCGCGAAGCGCGTATCAGCTGCCTGGAAGTTGACGTCGATGGCATTGGTATCCAAGCTGGTCTGAGAAGCGCTGGCCGCCATGGGAGTCGATACTGGCCCTGTGACAGTCGGGGTTTCGCTCACTGTCGAGGCTGGTGATTCGCCATCATGTGAGTCAAAATGCAATAGCTGGCCTTGCGAGCTCTTACGGCCAAGGAGCTGCAACGTACCATCACCAATGTCAAAGCGGACAAGATGCTCAGTCAAGAAGCAGCGCGCATCGCCTGCGGGCTTTGGTGAGAAGACTGGAAGAATCAGGCATTCTGGGCGGGGAACCAACGCAGAAGCTGAGGCTCCATCGACACTCTCGTACTTTTGCCCAAGAAATGGACTTTCAACAAGTAGTTGGCCCACGGCACCTAGTGGAGCGAGGCGCGTAGGGTCTTGAGGATCCATGACCCAGACGGCACAGCCGCGGGGCCATCCGATGTTTCGCGGAGATGAGATGGTGATAATAGGTGCTGTAGAGCATGCGTAGCCAAGAGCGGCAGCCGGAACGTATGCGTTGATGAGGTTTGTTGCCGACGCCCATCTTTTGGCGCTATTCATCTCCAAAGGCTCTCCAGCCAAGATAATGGTGTCTACACCGGGGAGGTCATCTTGGTTGAGAACAGCCGCTAAAGAGGGCGTGAGGCAAGCTAATGAGGGTTTCATCCTTGTGCATGCGTCGGCGATACCAGTAAGTCGCTCATGTTCCGACGGAGTGCAGACACAACCACCCGCTGCTAGGGTGAAGAGCACGTCTGCGACACTAATGCTGGAATCATATGGAGCAAACTGGAGTGTTCTGGTGGCGGGCGAGAAGTCGTGAACGTTGCTGTTGGTGGCAATTGAAGTACAGACAGCAATGTGATCCAAGACAAGTAGAGTCGACCCCTCCACGCCGTCAAACGTGAAAATGATGCAAGCGGGATCGTGTGGTGTGACTAATATCTTGGACAGGAGTTGGGTTTTGGTGTCTTGATGGTTTTTAACAATGTCAGAGATATCGAGCACGTGCTCTGCCAGTCCGACAAACTTGCTGAGGTTTGGAGAGGATGAGATAACGATACTCGGAGACAGCCTCCCCACAGCAGAGGAGAGCTGGTCCGCAGATAGACCAGGATTCAGGGGAGCAAAGGCGCCACCCGCCTTGAGAACGGCAAGATAGATAACCGGCACCCAGCCAGACTTTTCAAGGCAAGTTGCCACTGTCGAGCCGACCTGGAGGCCAAGGGAAACCAAGTGCGATGCCAGAATGTCTGAAACCCCGTCCAACTCAGCATACGTCAGGCTGACGTCCCAGGAAACACTGGCCTCAGCATCAATCTGGCTTCGAGCACGCTGGACAATTAGGTCATGCACAAGCGAGGATACTGGCGGCGCAGGACGGCCGGCGAGCATTTGCAACATTCTCATGTCTTGGGTGTTACTAAGCGAAATTTCGCGCTGAGTGAGTTGGGATGATACAGAGCGCAACTGATTAAGAGCACTTTGAAACGTGCTGGATAATAGTGGCAAAAGGCTTTGGTTGATGACTCTCGAGTCGGTGCTCAACTCAGCCGACCAGCAGCCTAGGCGGCTAGAGAGTGTGATCGAAAGAGGGGCATTGATGGGAACGATAGCATTCCCATCACCCTCGCTGTATGCATAGCGCAGAGCGAGAGGGTGACGATGGGGCTGATCGACGATGGGAGTTATCGCCGGGTTAGAGGTGGCAGAACCATCCAGCTGGGAACCAATGGCCTTGATTTGATCGACAACCAACGTTTCTCCATCCAGGACAATGGAGGCCTGGGGTTCCAGTTGGACTTTGGGACCAAGAATGACGACACTCTCGGTGCCAGCGAATGACTTGACTACGATTGCCCAAGCGAGAAGGAGCTTGGCTGGAACCAAGGAGGCATCAGGGTTGATCAACTCGTTGCCCAACTCAAGATGCCTGTGTGTATCAATATGGGGGTTAGGCACGTTTGCTGAGTGGTAGGTTTGGAACGCGCCGTAGGAGAGGCCACGGTCGACGCTGATGTTGAGCGTTTGGGTCATGCTGCCGCTGGCCACGGGGGAAGTGGGATTGTCTTGTGACGGCATCATGAAGATGATGATAACGATAGTATAGTGATGATGTGTAATTGTCAAAGTCTCTCTTACAGCTACATTACACCAATTGAATTGGAATGGGTGTCAGGTAGATTATAGGGGAAATACTGTCAATAGCAAATCTTACAAGTATGAATAAATTCGGCAAATTTTCTAACCAAGACCAAGCTCTACAACAACTAGTAATCTTGTCAGACAACCTTCGCGGGGGCCAAACAGTCTCGATAGAGAGTTTCAAGTTTAGTTTACCAGGGTAGGCTTGTTGACTAATGTACTTACTTAGCCTGTATGAGTATATAATGAGTATAATGGCCACCCCCACACGTCAGCTGACGCCACATCTTCCACCGGCCGCTAGTCCGAGGCTCCGGAACTCTGTATTAGCTGACAAATAAATGAACCGATTCCCCTGTTCCTACATGCATCAGCCGTTTGCTGACCGCGCAGCTGAGAATGCTACCATAATATATCTCAATCCGATCCACATCATATAGATTGACATTTTATTTTCCTCTTTGAGCTATGGACTTCGGGGCCGACGATGCAGACCCATGACTCTGGTTGGCCCGCCGAGGCTTCCGGTTCGGGCTGGTTAGCAGTCCGCACCTACGGAGACAACCCAATAATTTGGCTCTCTTGAAACTCTACCTAAATGAAAGGCCGAGGTGTTAACTAATAAGTAGGATATGAAAAAGGAAGTTATTAAGTAATCTTAAGAGCTAGTTTAAAAATATATATATATATATATATATATATTTAAATCGTTTTAAAGGTTAGAGATAGAACTTAACCTATAGTACGTATAAAACAGTATTTCCACTCACGACAAGCCCAGGATCTTAAGCGCCAAATCTCAACAAACAAGAAGCACATTATCCTGCCGTCAAACCTGGATATTGTAGCGCGCAAAGATGAGTGGATTCTCGTTCAAGTCATTTGTTCGGTCTCAGTACACTTTAATCCCTCCCCCAAACCATGATTTCACCGGGCAGACCATCATTATCACCGGAGCAAGCCGTGGACTCGGCCTGGAAGCAGCCCGTCACTTTTGGCGCCTTAATGCTTCAAAGATCATCCTAGCTGTGCGAGATGTCAGCAAAGGTCATGAATGCATAGCATCCATAAAGAAGTCCAATCCGTCGTCAAAGAGCATCGTGGAGATCTGGGAACTGGACCTTACCAATGTCGAAATCATTAGGCAATTCGTGGCTAGGGCCAAGAAGCTTGCACGACTGGACGCAATTATCCTGAATGCTGGTATGGCCACTTTGTCATTTCAAGTCGTTGATGGAATGGAAAAGACACTTGCGACAAATGTCACGGGTACATTTCTACTCGCCATTGGTTTGCTGCCAGCACTGCGTCTATCAGGTCTTCGAAATAATATTCGCCCCAGAATCGTCTTAGTCTCGAGCCAAGGCCACGAATCCGCCGTTTTCGCTGAGAGAAAGGCTGATGATATTTTCGACGCCCTCAACGACGCCAGCAAAGCTGACATGGGGGATCGGTATGACACCACCAAATTGATCCAACTGCTGGCTTTCTACGCTCTAAAAGACACAGTCGACAAGTCCTGGCCAGATAGCATCACCTTTACGGCTGTCGACCCAGGGTTATGCGATACAGACCTCGCTAGAGAATTGCCGCTGCTCTTACGCATCATCCATCGGATCATGAAGATGCTGCTGGCGCGGACAGCAGAGGTTGGTGGTCGCTGCATCGTCTTGGGCACCGTCGACAAGGGCAATTATCACGGCGGTTACGTTAAGGATGGAATAATTGCAAGGTGAGCAGTCAATATACCCTAAAGTGCATGAAATGAATTAATGTGTTTTATGGAAGTCCTCCGGTTGCAGTTACCGATCCTGAGGGGGTTAAGCTGAAAGAGCGTGTCTTTTCTCAACTCATGTCGCTGCTGTACTCAGTGGATCCCCAGATTATGGATTCGGGTCTATCAATGGAATTGGATCAAGAGGCGAGCCGCCTTAATTGATAGGTATCTGTCTGGAAGGGCATCTAGGGGATTATGGGCACCAAATTTCACCTTCTGCATGTTCAACGTATGGGAGACAATCTCCCTTGCCTATGGCCTAGGGCGGATTGTGTGGCAACAAGACGATATTCGTAGACTTGGGGCAAGTGTTAAAGAACAAACATTAATTCATACCATACTCAATGGAGGGAGTGAGAATCGCCTTTGACATTGTCGTCCTTCAGACGGGCCGAGACGAATCGCCGCCCACTCCAATACGGGCAGGGATGTGTATACATCGCAGTAAATGGATAGATGGTGTGCTCATGTATAGTCATCAATGGGATTTATCCGACCAACGTAAGCTAAAGGCGGAAAATAAGGGCCTGAAGAGGTTGAGGTGTTGGAAGGCGGTCGGAGGGGCGGTATAATCAGATCAGCAAGCATTGTTAAGGAAAATGAGTATTCGCGAGTTGATTTTGCCAATTGCGTCTTTCTTTCTATCTAGGTGTTTCCAGCATCTATGTCCTCGATGCTTACTTCCCATCGCAAGCCAAGCTGAGCACGATGTGAATCAATTGGTAAATAGCAAAGCAAGGGCCACATAACCCGCCATGATGTACGGACTGGAGATAATGGGTACAATACATCAGAATCTCGGAGTAGCCGGTCGGCCAATACCCCATGTTTGTCTCACATCATCCCAAGGTTCTGAGACGTTATCCACTACTTGCACATGTATGCCTAATCGAGAAGAATCATACCACTAGACAACCAAACCCGGAAGGTATACAGCATCTGAAAGACTAACTAAGCAGTTGCAATACATACGATTCAGTCTCGCACATAGTCAGGAGATAGCCGTCTCCACTGGGGTGAGACAGATATGCTCGTATGACAGAACGGCCCCCATCAACAAACTCTAAGCAAACCTTAATATGTGGCTCTCCGTCCCTCAAAAGTTCTTACCGCTTATGTTACTTTGCAGGGTTGCGAACCGAGTGCTGACATTGCATACGAGTGGTGACATTGCATATAACCCTTGCTCTTGGCTTAAACGGCTTTATTTCCGAATCTGACGATTCGCGAAACCTATCGTTTGAAATGGAATCACGGATAGGGACAGTGTTCTTGAAATCATGACATATCGCTTCGTCTGGATTTTACTAAAAAATGATCAATATACTTATATAACCGCTGTGCTTTGTTGTCCCAGCCTCTTAACAACAGTTCATCTTTGTTGCACAGGAGATTCTTTATCTTCTAAAACTTTATGATTACGGTCCAACATGGCTCCGCTGATCAATTACACGTCCACCGAGGTCTTGGTCCTTGACGTTGCATGCAACGACATTCATGAACTCGGCCGTGTGCTATGGTCTATCACTGTCGATCTCTATCATCACCGTGATGAATGGACATTGACTTGCTTGACGGAAAAGCACGGTCGATGGGAGAACACCTATCGGCTTGTGAGCATTCAAAACTCTACTACCATCGGTCAGCTTCTCGGCGCCGAGAGACTCATCGAGCCACCAAAAGAAGCTCATGATGGAGAGAATGTTTTTGCTGTTGCTGCTACACGCTCCGGTATTCCAGTTCCCAGATTCGAAGGCAGTGTAGGTTAAATCCATTTTCCGAATACTTCTGTGCATAGCGTCTAACAAGTTTCAGTCACCATTTATCTTGCAGCTCTCGGAATTTGATGGCAGGCCTACGGCTCAAGTTTTGTTCTCAGGAAAGAAGAACACTGGGCATGCACGGGCACTTCTCAATTCATTCTACAGTCTGTGGGAAAACCACGGCTCGTCTCTCTTCAATACTGAACGCCCTGTATGTGAGGTCGGTAGCCTTAGCTATGAGGATGTTCGCATCTTGGAGCTGGTCAACAGCGGCAGACTTTCCCAGCAGAAGGAGTGCATTCAGGACCTAGTTCAGCATCATGCTCACCGAACTCCTAACGAATATGCGGTGCGCGCCTGGGACGGCAATTTGACGTACAGTCAGCTCGATGACCACGCTAATCGGATTGCCACCATGCTCCGGTCAGCCGGCATCGTCGAGGGTGACTTTATTCCATCCATAATGGAAAAGTCATACTGGACCATCGTTGTGTGGCTTGCGACGCTCAAGGCCGGCGCAGTCTTTGTGCCCATCGACCCCAAGAGTCCCGCTTCGAGGACCAACGCCATCTTCCTCCAGATCTGGCCCAAGGTATACTTCACAAACCTCGGGCCTCAGATGCGACGCAAGCTCAACCCTTCTGTGGCTTGCGTTGACTCCTTTGAGGAGATTGTTCAGCAACAGCAGCCAGCTCCACTGCCGCCGTCTCGCCCTGACGCTATTGCAACTTGCTTCTTCACCTCTGGGAGCACAGGAAAGCCAAAAGGCGTCATCCACGACCATGCTGCCATCTGCACTGGCGTTGTTGACCTTCTGGGCGTGTTTCACATGGACAATCGGACTAGCTGCATGCACTTTGTGTCACCCAGCTTCGATGTCAGTGTTACCGAGATCTTCGCAACTCTGTATGCCGGCGGCTGTATCTGTGTTCCTTCTGAACAGGGCAAGCTCAACGACTTGAACGGGCAGATGAGGGCTCTTGGAGTCACACATGCGTTCCTCACCCCTTCGGTTGCGGGTCAGGTGAAGCCCAGCGAAGTACCTACGCTACAATACATCATGCTCGGCGGCGAGCCCCTGGGTAGAGCTACTCTTGAGAGCCTCTGTAACGAGGTTCATCTCCTCAACGTGTATGGCTGTACTGAGTCGGGACTTTGGGATACCGCCTCAGAGAGATTGACTCTCCAGAGTAGCCCAAGTAATATTGGGCAGTCTACGGGGCCACGCATATGGATCGTGCACCCTAGCAACCCTGGCAACCTTCTCCCCTTTGGCACCGTCGGTGAGGTTATGGTTGAGAGTCACTGTTTGGCGCGCGGGTACATTGGTGATAAGCCAGCCAAATGCGGGTTTATCTCCGCGCCAAGCTGGAGGCATCAGCTTTTCCCGGGGCTGGAGCACGGTCGTTTCTATCTGACTGGGGACCTGGGTTCGTATAACCCCGACGGCAGCATCATGCTCCACGGTCGTAAGGACACTCAAGCCAAGATTCGGGGCCAGAGGATCGAGCTCGATGAGATCGAACACCAGTATAAAGTGGTTCTGCCCTCTTCCCGTGTCGTGACCGAGGTTGTGACGATTGGTAGTCGCACCATGCTGGCTGCTTTTGTTGAGTCCTCAACCGCCGAGAATACTAGAGACATGGAAACGTCTGTCTGCATTGACTCTATGTCCATCAAATCAGCTCAAGCCGCCCGCGTGGCTGCCACTCCGGCACTATCGGCAGTGTTGCCCGCTTATATGGTTCCCGAGATGTACATTCCCATCAGCAGTATCCCTCTTACCATGTCTGGTAAGACTGACCGGCGGAAGCTTAGAGAGCTGGCTCAAACCATCACAACGGCCCACCTGGAGATGGTCAACGGTGTGGATAAAGAAAAGGAGCAGCCTCGCAACGAACGCGAGCGATTGCTGCAGGTAACTTGGGCAGCTGTTTTGCAGAGGAAGGCTTCTACAATCGGTATCCATGACCATTTCTTCAAGATTGGAGGCGATTCTTTATCTGCCATGAAGGTTGTGGCTGCCGCACGAAGCCGCCAGTTGATCATTACGGTTGGTGATATTCTGGGAAACCCAACCATTGCCTCGCTGGCGAAGTGTCTCAGTTCCTCTTCAACAATTAGTTACGCTACAAAGGGAACAAAGGGAATGATCAACAGAGAAGTTCAGGTAACAGTCACGTGCTTATGAGGAGAGGATATGTTTCATCAAGTATATAGTAAGAATAAATTAATAAGTCTTTAGTATTCCAATTAGACAAGAGTTATCTCATGACACAACATGCAGCTTTACGCATACAGTAATAACTTACATTACATTACATTACACTAGTCTTTAATATTTTCCCTTCAACCTTATAGCGGTTAGTTACTATGGCTTCTCTTATTATACCAACACTCCAATACTTCAACCTGTTTGACTTGGTACAATTTAGTTACCTGAGGTTGTCAGTGTATAACTCTCGTGAGGGGATAAGGTCAAGGGATTAAAGGGAAAATTCGGCCCGAACACAAACACAAAGAATAAAGGTTATCAGTGAAAAACAACAACTCAACTCTAGCTACCTATATTTACATAAACTATTTAGTACCTAAAGAGTTGACTCTATTTCCTCTCTTCAAAACGAAGCCTACACTTGAGCCCCTTGGGGAGGGCATCCTGGGTGCCCCATTGGTCCATGACTTGACCTGGTACCTCCAACCGCGTGTTGAACATGGAATAAATATCAGCCACAAACATTTTTATCTGGAGGTTGGCAAAGGCCTTGCCCAGACACAGCCTTGCGCCGTAACCGAAAGGAACAAATGACCTCTCCAGTCTCAGAATTTCGTCGGGCGTGGCATCTAGCCAGCGTCGTGGGTTGAATTCAAATGGGTTGAGCCAGACTTGAGGATCAAGATGCAAGGCGATGGTGGATGCGGATACAATGGTCTAGGATGGAAATGGATAAACGTCAGAGAGGGGTATATAGAGACAGCGTAGGGGTTTCCAAGATAAAAAGGGGACAGGGTAGATCCAGTAACTCACGTTCTGCGGGATAAAGATTTCACCGTAACTGGAGTCTTTGGCCAGGACTCGCTCGGCTCGGCCGCTAGCCACCGGGTTGAGACGATAAGACTCACGGATGCAAGCTTCGAGAATGGGCATCTTGTTCAAAAGAGTCCAGTTCGGGAGACCATCTGGGTCTCGTGGCAAATCATCAAGCTCCTTCTGGACCATCGACTGCCAGTGCGGGTTTCGGCTTAGATGGTAGACAGCATAGGTCAGAGCCACGGTGACTGTGGCTTGGCCGGCATACAAGTTGTCAATAACCTCGCTTTCCAAATAGGCGCCAGACAGGGAGCAGTCATTGCGGCGGAGATCCTGGATAGTTTGGACAATAGACCGGTCATCTTGTGAAACTTTGGGATCAGATGTCATTTGGTAAAGACGTTCCATGGCCCACGTATCGAGGTCGCGCTCAGCTGAAAAGTACTTTGTCGATTTGGTGTAGACCGCCATGGCCATCTTCATTGCATTGAAGATGAGAGGGAGGTTGTACTTGACGGCTCCCCACATTTCATTGTTCTTGATCCTTTCTAGAAGGTCACGGTCATATTCGTCGCCCTGGATTGCATGCGAGCAGTGGCGTGGCCCAAAAACCAACGCTGTGGTGTTATCCCAGGCGTAATGATTGATGATGGGGAAGACGTTTACAATCCTATCGCCGCTGACGCTGATCTCTTCCTGGATGCGCATCATTGCGGCCAACACCCTATCACGAAGAGGCTGCTGAACATCCGGCTTATACACGGAAGTGGCCTGGAAGAAGGACGACACTAGGCCCCTCTTATGCCGGTGTCCGAGATATTCCTTCTCAGCAAAGATTGCTCGTGCGTTGTGGTAAAGGAAGTTATCAAAGTAATCACTTTTTGGGTTTCGTGCAGATGTGCCATACAAGTCTCGCATGGCGGTGACATCAGAAACGGAGACTTGGCCGGGTGCTATCTGAACAAAGGGACCATATTGTCGGTGCCATTTGGCCACGGTTTGAGGACGCTGCCGAAATAGGTCAAACAGCGTAACATAGTGATGAGAGATCCGGCATGGCCAAGGACCGGGAATATGTCGGTTTTTGATCACCCGGTATAAGGAGAATATGACTCCAGCCGCAAGAGCGAATAGGGTAAGAAGCACAGGGCCACTGGCAGAGGAGGTAATTGATAGAATCAAAGGCATGTTGGCGATTGGTAGTTATTGGGAGGAAGGTTCAAACTTGTTCTTGGGGCAGAGTTGAAGTTGAGGATGGCCAAAGATCACGACATATACTTCTCATTATACGGCATTTTCTACTCCTATTGACTCTGCCAAAATGATACTTCCCGCGTGATACCGCCCCATTGGGATGGTTCGAATCTCAAGGCCTAGAACGCTAGGGTTACAATGTATATCTCTTGATGGCTGACATTGCACAGTTCTTAGCAGATGACAATGCATTCAAGCCTATGCTTGGCATCAATTCCTTCTGGAATCACTTCGAAGCCACGGAGACAAGTGTGGATGGAGGTACATGTCAAGACCGTTGCGAAACAGCTACCTTGTAGCTTGTCCCGGCAAAAAAACGTGCATCTAAGCAATCATCTCGTTGGGATCAACTATTGGCCTGGTATGAAAGACGGTTCTAGACATTGTCGGCTCTCCGGTCTATACTACATCTAGCAAATGTCTTACATGTCTAGGCTGCAACGACATTATCCACCTGTAGAAATTCCCTCGCCGCATTCTCGTATGTTGCAAACTCCACCTGAGGTCCCCATGCCTTCAACCACTGAAGCATACCCTCAATGGTTCCAGCAACATGAGCCATTCCCGAGGTATCAGGATGCAAAACAAGGGGAAACACAAAGTCCCCAGGCCCGCTGCCATCGGGGCCCCAATTCCAGAGCCAATTAAAGCGGTCTTTCCACATCGTCTCTATGGCTTCAGACGTGACAAATCCATGAGAGTTTGCCACGTTGGGGAGAAACTGCATCGGTGTCATATCTTCCATGTACCAGTTGGCTGGTATCTCAACTACAGAAATCTGACGCGGCTGGGGTGAAGGTTTCATCCACGTGGAGGCTGGTTCAGAGTAGTCAACTGTAGCTAGGGGAAAGCCAGAGTCGAGGTAGTAGAGCTGAGCATCATGTCCGCTCAAGGAGGTGTCATACAGAAACCCCTTGCGCTCCAGCAGATTGATGGTTTCATGGCCGATCCGGTAAAGGGGAGCCCGAAATCCCACCGGCTTCTTCCCGGTCAGTGACTGGGCAAGAGCAATGCATTTGTCCAGGATGTCTTCCTCTTGCTGCGAGTTTAGTTGTGTACAGTCTTCGTGACAGTACCCGTGAAGTGCGATCTCGGCCCCCGAGTCGACGATATCCTTAGTTTCGAGGGGAAATGTCTCCATTGAATGCCCGGGGATGAACCACGTCACCTTGTCAGATATGCCAACGCGGTCTAGGACCCTAAGAAGGCGACCAACTCCGACACGGCCTGCAAAGATGCCTGCGGAGTAGTCGGAGAGGCAGTTCCGAGAGTGTTGTCCGGTGCCCATCCAACCTGACACGGCGTCGAAATCGACAGATACGAGGACTCTGACACGCCGTTGAACTTCCGGTACTCCTCGGGGGATCTGTGCTAGAAGTTGAGAGTGCTGGAGCTTGACAATGAGACCCTGAAACGCAGTCGAGGCTTCGGGACTGTCGTCGACAGGGGCTATCTGCACTCGGGTACCTCCGAGCTCGATTTCTTACCGAATCAGTTAACGAAAACTCAGACATTGTGTAGGGTTGGTTACGGCATCCTTACCCTTTTTCATGGTGGTGCGAACCTTGCGTCAGACTGGGAAAAGACTAATAGAGGAATACTGAGGTTTGTTGATGCCTGAACAGTCTCATGTCTTGTTGATCAAGCAGTTGTATTACTTGTCTGAAAACTACTTCCTTTATATACTTATCGATTCCTTATCTCTTCGCTGTCCGAGCAGATTTCCTACCCAACAAGATAGCTAACATTGTGCACATACTGATCAAGGCAGCGGCATGCCCCCGCAGTAGAAGTTACCGGAAAAACTGACCAATACCCTATACCACTGCGTGCAGATATCAAGGGCGTGAAAAGGGCGCATAGAATGTCATACGGTGCCCCCAGAGAGTACTACAGTATGCTGACGCCCATCTGGGGGCCGAATGCAATGTCAGAAACGGCGATTATGATGTCGTTTCATTCACCCATCTACAATTAGACATGTCAGATGTAAGGACACTAACCAAATTAGGATGGTCGAAAATAAGCTTTTAGCAACAACAACATAAGGCCAATCAAGAGTGCTCCGAGACCTTTGGCAGGTGTCATTCAATCAGACCACGCGCGCGCCCTGTTACTAGACTTAGCCTGGGAATAGTCTAGCGGCTAACCTTGCAGATGATTGCTGACCTTGCATATGCTGGGGTTCAATAGCGGGGATTTTTGTTACAAGCTGCACTTCTCTATGCCGAAGACTGACACGGAACACCGTAAAAGGGGGCTTTACTGCTCCGTGCTTCTCAGCGTCACCCATTCTTCCTTTCTTTATCGGCCCTTTCTTACCTTGGCCCCAGGCCTTATCCACCAGCCCTGTTACCCCCAAATCTCGCCATACAACATCAACATGTCTTTTAGCTTCTCTGTCGAAAACGTTAGGGAGCAGTTCCCAGCGCTGGCAAAACCCCAGATTTTCGGGGATAACGCTGGCGGTAGCCAGGTTCTCGGAACCGTCGCCAAAAGGCAGCTAGGCCAATTCCGTCTCACCACTGTGACCATGCATTGACTGACTTGAAGAACAGCATCGCTGAGTATCTTATTCAGACCAATGTCCAGCTCGGCGCGAGTTATAAGACGTCAACTCAATCAACTGCCATCTTCGACAATGCATACAAGGCTGCTGCTAAATACATCAATGCCGGAATTGATGAGATAGGTTGGTCTACAGTAGAAATCTGTCCCAGGCAACAATTAGGACTAACAAACCGCTCAGTCATTGGTGCCTCGACAACGCAGGTCTTGCGCAACCTCGCCGCAGCTCTCAAACTACAACCTGGAGACGAACTGATCCTCTCTGAGGTTGACCATGAGTCTAATATTGATCCATGGCTTCATTATGCTGCTCTTGCCGGTGCAACGGTCAAGTGGTGGACTCCTTTGGACCGCAAAAACCCCAGATTAGACCCTGCCACGTTACAAACCCTCTTGACCAACAAGACACGCCTGGTTGCCTGCACACATTCTAGCAACATTCTCGGTACAATTCAAGACGTTAAAGCCATAGCAGATGTTGTGCATAAGATTCCCGGCGCTTTACTGGCAGTGGATGGTGTCGCTTACGCGCCTCATCGAGCCGTTGACGTAAAGGAACTCGGAGCCGACTTTTACGCCTTCTCTTGGTACAAAGTAAGTTTACCTCGGGTAATATACTACCTTTTGCGTCACTAGGAGACCAGCATGTCTAACTAAGCTGGATGGATTCTAGGTTTATGGCCCGCATATCTCATTGTTATACGGATCAAGGGCGGCTCAGGCACAGCTCACGTCACTAGGTCACTACTTCAACCCATCCGGCAGCCTGATGGACAAGCTAGAGTTGGCCGCGGCTAGCTATGAGCTGACACAGGCTATTATACCCCTTACAGCGTACTTTGGCGAGACTCCCAAGCAGACCTGGGCTGCCATCGCAGAGCATGAAGAGAAGCTACAGACACGACTTATCGAGTATCTTGTATCACGACCTGAAATCACGATATATGGGGAGACATCAACCAAAAGTTCGGTCCGTGTGCCCACGATAAGCTTCACGGTTGAGGGTAGGTCCTCGCAGAGTGTGGTAGAGGCTGTTGAAGCAGTCTCGCATGTGGGTATTCGATGGGGCCATTTCTTTTCCAAGAGACTGGTAGAGAAGATCCTCGGTCTTGGCGATGATGGCGTTGTGCGCGTGAGCTTAGTTCATTATAACACGGGTATGTACGAACCTTGGCACTTGACTTTATTACGTTGCATGGGATCTAACAGAAGATGTCACAGTGGAGGAGGTCAATCAGATTATTGCAGCTTTGGAAATGGTCATCGGACCCGAAGGGGCTAGGGCATGATCGATGATTTTAGGTAGAGAAATAAGGGAATAAGGGCTTTTCGAGTCTGTCAGAGACATCTGACTATTTGGCAACTTTCTTCCTCATATCATAGACTTTATATTTGAGGAATCTATGTTCATTTATGGCTCCCATATCGAGATGCTTCTAACGATATCCAAGTGGCCCTGCAAATGGTCCCAGAAGACGGGCAAAATACGCCCAAGGCTGACTTTGTAGCGATAAGCAAGCCAATAGAGACGCTTCGGCAGATCTCATGCTTTTCCGTCATCACATAATTGGATACAGGTGTCGTATGGATCAATCCTTCAAGACGTGGCTTAGAACTGCTATCAGTCTGACGTGGACAAAGCTTGGCTGGTCGAACATGGGATGCCCTGCAGTCGCCGGAATAAACAAATTGAGCATCTTAATATAATCATCATAGTATAAGTACAGCCATCGTACAGCCTCTCTCTTTCGTAAAATTAATCCTCTTTTAAACATCCTTTATATAATCCCAGTGATACCTGCAGAGTTCGACAACTTCTCAGATGCACGACTAGTCACAACTTGTGTCAACATTGAAGGTGAATACAACTATACTCCAGTGATAGCTTACACTGTCTCATGTACGTATCTAGATCTCTTGTGTTTTGCCGAGTTTGGAAACCGTGCATACATCGCCTTGTACTCTGAGACTCTATCAATCTTTGACCTATCCACCGGAACGGAGAACACCAGCACTGTGTCTCTCCATGAAGTACAGATTCGGGATCTATATACGCCGACGCCTAACTCCACTGCGTGGAAGTCATGATAGCGAAGGGCTTGGAGGCTTTATGAGTTGGAGGAACGCATCAGGCTTGAGGCACACCGCGATCACCGGAAGAGAAATGCCTTGAGCTGTCTGTCAGTCTAGTTGAATAATTTCGAATATTATTCTTTTAACAGAATGGGAAAACTTTATGTATATGACCCGTCAATATTTGGGCTTACTATATCGAATTACATAATATCACATTGGCTATCACGGACTTGGTCGCCTGAGGGTGTGAAAGCGCGACTAATATTCGGCCTATTACTTGGTGAAAGCAGTAGCGCATGATCGGTGAAATAAACTCTCAGCCACGTGTCTGACAGCCAAGCCACCAGATTAGTTTTTTTTTATGTAATGTACCCAACCTTCAAGTAAGGAAATCAGTAGAATAAGCTCGACTATTTCGAATGACGTGAGAGTAAGCGTAGCATTGCGTCTTGGTATGTTAAAAGGTTCAAATTCGTGCCTCGTTGCCGCATAGCCGGAACGACGGAAAAACACGCCATCACAGGGGTTAATAAGGTCAGACAAGACATATACGTGGTGTCTTGAAAACACTTCCCGCGGAAGATGGGCTACCCCGGATAATTTCCTTTTACTCCGAAATAAGCGTTTAGCTAATGCACCTCAGCGGCAATGGATTTGCTGACTGCACAGGTGACAAGTCGGCGGCAGCGGGTAAAGGGGAGTAACAATGTGCCGAATTTGACCTGCCATTTTGGGAGTGAGTTCGGCACATTTTCCCCCATGGGGGGGCCTCTCACTTATTGGAACGTATGACAAATCGAATGCGGTGTAGTTCGGGGACTAGTAGGGGTGTGAGCGGGCCAAGCCGGCCGACGGGTTGATTTTAAATCCCGTGGCTAGTCATAATACGGATACGGTACGGACTTGGCGGCATAGCCGTTAGATCTAAGCCTAAAGAACTATAGTATTCTACTTCGATTATCTGCGCCTAGATCATCAGGTGGGTAGTAAAAAAAAAAAATAAGGGGTCATCATACAACAACAGGGATGATGACATAAAATATCTCATCACGTCTTCCCTACCTTCTGCCCACTATTTGGCCGCTTATTTTTGACCGGTGTGCTTAGAATCCCTGTTTTTTTGCAACCCTCCTGAGGATTGAAGGATGCCGAGAGTTGACGTCAATATGGTACTACGCCGCACGTATTTAGTGAGAATCCCTGCAACCTTAGCCTCACTTTATGTGTCTTTAGGGGTAACCTGGTTTCAAATACTAAATTAGTCCTCCCGTTAGCCCGGGGAACCTGGTTCTAGTTGAAGCTATTGCCCGATTGACTCAACTGCCGGAACTAATGTTTGAAGGATCTCACGTTGTCAGGAATTGGATTTTCACTGGCCAAAATCGCAAGCGCCGGATGTTTTTCGGCTCTATTGTTATTACGTGCTACCTATTGCCATTGTTTGATTCTGGTTGTTATGTCGACAGGCTCTAGGGTAATTGTTTCATGGCATAGTCCACTCCAAGGCGACTATAACGGTGTAAAAAGGCAAAATGCTGCAATACTACTCAGTACTGGGATTATGATCAAGCTTAGATTAGGCGAGGTCATATCTTGCAGACCGATATTGATTGATATGGTTTCACCTAAATTTAATTACTCCACATAAAGTTCTACTGGCTAGCACACTGTAGCATCGTTGGAGGTAACAATGTCAAGACATTGGCTGTTTATTATGAAAAATCATGCCTGCTCTTAATCCCCTCTGCTAATTCAAGCCATACATACAAAATGGAGCTGATATTTCCGAGTGTTCCCTCTCTCAAGTCAGCATACTTGAGCGCCATGTTTCAGCAACCGCTCCACAATTTCATTGTTTCCCTTCTGCGATGCCCTGAATAGAGGTGTACATCCTTCTGGATCACGGGAGTAAACATCGGCCCCGTTTTCCAGAAGCAAAACAACTATGGCTGTATGGTTGTTGCGCGTGGCGTAGTGTATGGGACTGTATCCCGCCGCATCCACCTCGTTGACGTTGGCGCCGTAGGTAATGAGCGTCTTTACGACTTTCAAATGGCCCATTGCTGATGCTATGTGTAATGGTGATCCGGGATTTGCACCATGCTAAATCTCGTCAGTTAATGTCTGGTTTTTACATATAGGCTTTAACTCTTCAGACTAAAAGAAAAGAATTATTTTTTTTTTTTTTTTTTTTTTTTTTTTTTTTTTTTTTTTTGAAATATATAAATTGATGTTTT